>JBBPBP010009780.1:29659885-29697409 GCA_037974735.1 Cicer chorassanicum
GTAATAATACTGTGTTTGATTTCCTTTATTTTTATATACTTGTTACGACATTGTAATTTTATATATATTTATTATAATTTAGTAATTAATATAAAGTGTTGATTTTATATTTAATTATTTTATAATTTTGAATACTCTCTTATGGTAATATTTTAATGTGAGTATTTGAAAAAAAATAAATATAATTATAGTGATTATTTTGAATGTCAGAGTTTTGGCTATTAATGTATTTTAAGTAATTAATTACTTTAATTACTTTACTTTATAAAATATTAGTTTTGAAATATTAGTAATATTTTAAAAATTAAATTGTGTTGAAAAATGTGGATTTTATTTTAGAGTAAAATGTGTTTTATGAGTTAGACCCATATGCAAGAGTAAAATGTAATTAATAATAATAATAATAATAATAATAATAATAATAATAATAATAATATTAATAATAATAATAATAATAATAATAATAAGGAAAAAAAGAGAAAAGAATGACCGCGGTTCCATCTTCTTCTTCTTTTGCGCAAGCCGCTGCCCTCCACCGTTTTCTTCTCCTTCTTCTTTCGTCGATTATAACCATTATAGTGGGTGTGGTGCAAAACCGAGACCACATTTGTGATCATTGCGATCTCATCTTTCATTCTCAACCCGAATCACAAATTGAAATGCCTGCCCTATTACTCTTTGTCAAAAATCACATCTCCGCCTTGTGATCAAGATTCCAACCACCACGACTATCACCAACGAAAACCAAGACCATATTTGGACTCCACGAAACACCATCTTCCATTACCTATGCTTGGAATCACCAACAGTTATACTTCAAAAAATGGGTTTTCTACCTCGTTGTGGTTGTGTTGTTGAATTCCGGCCAGCACGTTCATCATCTTGAAAAACTAATATCGTTTTTGGATACCTCTGTCGAAACCTTCAAGAAGCACTACTCGTTTATGTGTTTCGGTGAAGTTGATGTCGGACCTTGTCGGCGATCCAGCGCGTCGGTGAGGCCTTTTCTGTTAACTTGTTTCACTTCGTTTTGAATATGTTGTTTCTCTTAATATTTTTATTAATTATGTAACATTGTTTTTATGTTTCGCGTAAATTATCAGTCATGTTTCATTGACTCTGCAATCTCGTCGATGCTTTTGGACTCGTTCATTGCACGTTGTCAACATGTGATGGTTGCTCAAAATTGTTCTGATTCTTATATTGTACGAAAGCGTCAAACTGAGGTAAGGGGTGAGAGAGCGTTCGAATTCATGAGTGTAAATTAAGTGAGATGAACGGGAAAAATCGTATTTCCCATAATTCATTTGAGACTCGCTACGTACGGCTGAAGCCTTTTTTTTTAGTAATAATTGACTAATGAAAAACTTGAATTCGATGAGGTTAAAATATGAGTTATAAATTTTTATAGGTTGTTGTTTGATTTGATATGGAAGATCATGTGGTAGTTGAATTATTGTAGAGTTGTGTATTTGAAATATTATGTGTTTTGTTTATATCTACTCTTGATATTGTTATATCATATATAATGTGATGAATTATAATTAATTGCATTGCAATTGACATGGTATGTGTGAATGATCTAGAATTATTATTTGTGAGTAAAAATCCTGTATTGTTGGAGCTTGTGTATCATGATGATAAATTTTGGATGTAATATATGACTATGGAAATATGCATTGATGATGTGTATTTGTTGACTTATAATGTTACCACCTTGATGAATATGATGAAATGCATATTGTATTTAATTGAATAGTGATGAATTTGACCTGTGCCAATGATGGTTCTCTTAATGGAGTGAGTAGCCTAGGCTAACGAGGGGAGAATCTGGATTTTATTTGTTTGAAGTGGGGATTATCTTGTCATCATATAGGTAGGGCCTAACAAGCCTAGTGATTTCGAGGAAGTACAACTGAATGAGCTTGATTGTGGTGGTCTACTATTGAGCCTTAAGGCAAGATTGTTAGACCTTGGAGGTATTCGGGTGGAGAACTCCTAGGTGACTCGGAGGTAGCACTCCAATTGTCGGGAGCTACCATGCAACACACGTTTACCTCGACTGTCGAGTATATGTGTCTCAGGTTGAGTTGAGGGGATCTATGAGGAGAGGGCCAATTTGAATTGTCTGCCCACTTGCGTGGTGGCATAGTATCAAGCCTCCTAACCAAGTACTTCAGAGTTAGAATGGTACCAAAGAAAGAGAAGGAGCCTAGAGTATAAGAGCATGCATAACATTACTTGATTTGTGTGTTGACTTACTTGACGTTGTGGATTGTATCAATGTTTTACCTTCAATGTTATTGTTAATTGTGATTTGATATGATACGGTGTTTAATTAATGTTTTACGTATTCTTCTCAAGTGTTTTATACTATTACATGTTTTCGAACCTCACCCCTCGTTGCTTGTGTTTGGTGCTTGTGAGAGCGCAATTATTTCAGGTTATCGGTTGGTGATCCATGCTCTAATAGGTGATACTGGGTGGGAGTAATTTGTTGTGTTTTGTTGAATTATGAACTAATTTTTGTTTTGTAAACTCTATCGATCAATTGTGTTATATTTGATCTTTTATTTCAGAGATAAAATGTTAATTTTTTATAGGTTTTGAACATGTTTTTATGTCAGAAATATTTGTTTAATAAATCTCAACTGTATTCAAGGTTAAAGGATTTTTAATTAAGAATTTTTATGCAACTGCCTTGTGTAAGTGTGAGTGTGTCGTTTTGAGCCTTATATTTTAAAATGAATTTTTTTCATACTCTATTTTTGGACCGATGCGAATCTCTTTCAAAACTAGTGCATTTTACTTTTTATTTCAATTTGGGTTTAGGGTGTCACCTTCATTGCACTCATAAATATTCATATTAGTTCAACAAAATGACAAGAATCAATTTTAAAGAAGAAATCATTTCAAGATTGAGTTACTTATTAAGTTATTTGTTAAGAGAATGATCTGAAGAAAGTAAGGAGGCTAAAAATTGTTCTTGCTGAGTTGAGCTCAAACAAGGACCAAAGGCAACATGGACCAAGACAACCTGGATCGGGGTAGCATAACAACCATAAGTGGTCTAATAGTATTTTTTATTTATTTATCTATTAAAATTTGAAAAATATAGTCAACCCAATATTTTTTTATCAAACTCTACCGCGGATGATGTCAATTATATCATAACAAGCATAAGTGGTCTAGTAGTAAAATAGGACCTTACCACGGTGCAAACATGCCGTTCTATTCCAGTTGGTGCATTTTCGTTTATTAACTTTACCTATTTGTATTGCAATCGATATGAAAATTTAGCAAATATATATTTACTTTTTTGACAATTATTACAAGCACACTAGTCTTCAAATGGACCTTTGTATTCACCACTGTTATCTCTTCGAACACATTTCAATTTTCTTCCCTTTTCTTTTTCAACACTTGCATGAAAATGCTTGAAGACTCCAAGTACATAGTCTTTAGATATCAAAGGAAAGACCAACACTTTTCAAGAGTAGTCGTCAATAAAAGTAACAAAATAGGATGCACCACCAAGAGTTTTACTATCCATCATGTAAACATCAATATGAACTAAATCAAGAATATTTTGCCTGTTATGAGGACAAGTATTATGAAAAGAAACTCTATGTTGTTTTCCAGCAAAACAATGAGTGCACGTTTTTAGGGACGTACCTTTCACAGGAAGAAGATTTTTCTTCGCAAGTATGTTGAGTCCTTTCTCACTCAAGTGACCAAGTTGCATATGCCATAAATCAGAAGAGGCGTCTTCAATTGCATTCATTTTTTCCTTACATAGCTTCACAAACATCCTATAGAGAGAAGTGGAACTTTGCTCCTTTGCAACCACTAAAGACCCTTTACTGATTTTACAATACCAAAGCTTTCACCGAAATTAAATTGAGACGAATATCATAAACATGTCTAACATTATTCAATTGAAGCTTGCAACTGATCCCAATTTCAACCCAAACATCTCCCTTACTGATATTTTTACATATTCCCTCATCTCTCATCTTTATCGTGCCAAAATCACCAACACTGTAAAATGAGAAGAAATCAAGCCTAGGAGTAACACGACATGAGGCACCCGAATCAATAATCTAAGTTGAATCCTCACATGCAAGGTTTATGTAATTATCATCACAAACACTGTAGATATTATTAATAATTATTGATCAAAGTACAATTAATATTTAATTTCCTTTTTTTTCTATATATAATGAGGACGCATAGGTAAATCTGTTTGTGTCAAACGGTTATTCACATTCAGATAGCTTTGCAAGCAAGCTCCATTGAGATCACATTGAAAATTTTCCATCCCAAGTCTTCTTTACAACATACGCTATCTATTGCTACTACGAGTTTTGAATGATAAATTCATTTTAGCCACATTGCATTTGAGAAGATGGAGATGAAATCTTTTACAATTGAAAAGTTTAGCGATCATATTCATGATGATCTTTCATTTTCTATTTTGTCTAAATTGCCTCTTAAATCTTTGAAACGATTTAATTGCATAAATAAATCATTGTCCCTGTTATTTGAAAATTATAATTTCATAAACATGTACTGCAAAAATTTCATAACTAGTAATTGCTCTTCTTTTAAGGATGCTGCAATATTTCTCCTCGTACAACATAATCCACAAGAAATCACACATAACGTGTTATACTCTCTTTCTAGAGAGAGGTGCGAGAAGAAGGTCAAATTAGATTGGCCACCTCAATTTCAAGGGAATGATAACACTATTTTTATTTTGGGTTCCACTATTAACGACATAGTTTGTCTCTACCACGATAGCACACCTAATGCTTTATTATGGAACCCAACCATCGAGGAATTCAAGGTCATTCCTCCCAACCCTACTCATTCCCTAGTAATTTACGAGGATAAAATATTTTGTTATCATGGATTTGGTTATGACCTTGTTAGATAGTACTACAATGTGATTCGATACGTACATTATCGACTAGATCTACCCGACATTGATGATATGGAAGGTAAGCCAAACAAGTTGTCACACAACAATACTTGGGAGATATATAGACTAAGAAGTAACTCTTGGAAGAAACTTGATTAGGGTATGCCTCAATGTCATTATGGTGTTTCAGGTGTCTTAGTATACTTGAAGGGAATGTGCCATTGGTGGATAGAAAATGAAGATGAAGCATATATGGTGTCATTTGACCTAAGCAATGAGGTGTTCTGTACAACACCTTTTCCCTCGAATATGAAAAATAGTTTTGATGATTTTGTATTTGTGATCAGACCCTTGATGGTATTAAATGAGTCCATTACTTTGATCGTAAATTATCAAGATACAACTATTTTTCACATATCAATTTTTGGTGAACTCGGTGTGAAGGAATCATGGACTAAACTTTTCATTATTGGGCCTATGCCTGGCATTGAGCATCCTATTGGAGAAGGAAAGTATGGTGATTTTTTTTTTCTTTAGAAGAAAAGACGATGAAGTAGTCTTGTTTAATTACAATACCCAGATGATTGTGGAGCTTGGTCTTAAAGGGGATGCATATTTTTGTCTGACTGTCATTTACAAGGGCAGTCTTCTTCCCATTAGACAAATGTATGATTGATTAGTTTAATTTTAACCATTTAACTCAAGAGCTTTTATGACGATAGTTAATAATATGAATCTTTTTTTATGAAATTTATTTTGATGTTTACTCTCTTTGTTTACAAATTGTTAGTTTTTTTTTTTAATTTCATTTGTTTGAATGACATTTTGATGGAATTAGTGTGACACCCTAAACCCCAAGTAAAAAAAATATTTTTTTTTCTTTAAAACAATGAAATTCTTCAAATAAACAAATATATAAAATTCCCAACATTTTTTTTAGCAAATAGCATCACGTAATCGTAGTAGTAATTAACAAAATCCCTTTGGAATCACACATACACCAGTTTAATGATAATTATAAATGTAGTCCGAACCCGATGTCACTATCAGAGCGGGAATTCCCAAAATAAACTATGTTCAAAAATGACTTTCACAAAAAGGTAGAAAATAAAGTCTTCGAGATAACACGGCTTCCTTCACTTCAAGAGCATTAATCTTCACCTGCAGCTTTCGGCTCGTCTGCGTCCATCGCAAACGCCAAACACAAACATCGAAGGGTGAGTTTCGAAATAATGTAACAATATAAAATACACGAGAAGAACACGCAATCAGTCAAACAGTACAAATAAGGAGAACATTCAATAATATAATATCTAAGGTTATTCTAATTCAATCACAATAAACAATTACAAGGATAAAATGTTATGCATGTCCTATACTCTATACTTCATCACTTGGTACCATTCTACTCTGAAGTACTTGGTTAGGAGGCCTGATACTATGCCACTACAAGAGTGGACGGACAATTCATGAATGACAAAGTCCTCGTAGATCCCCTCAACTCAACCCGAGACACATATACGCGACAGTCGGGGTCCTCTTGTGTTGCACGGTAGTTCCCGGTCTTAGGGAATAACCCACTAATCCACTTAGGAATTCCCCACTAGATGTACCCCCAAGGTCTATCAGTCTTACCTTACAGTTCGACTGTAGCCCTCCACGATCAGGCTCATTCAGTTGTACTTCCCCGAATCGCTAGGTTTGTCAGACCCTCCCTATATGATGACAAAATAATCCTAACTCCGAATCTCCACAACACATATCTCATACTTACTCGATCATTACAACTCAATAAATTTCAGTTTGACTTCATAATATTCTTCATTATATGTATATCAGTCAATCAAAATTCAATCCCAATATTTGGTTTACACTACTCACAATACACAATCCAACCTTATCAATCGCAATAAAAAAAATCAACAGGTAGCACATTCAAATAATTTCCTGATTTGAATCAAATAGCAAGAACACTCCAATATACAATATTCATACAGTAACAATCAGCATCACATTTCATAAAATCATTCAACGTGCAATCTTGCTATAAATAAATTCACAACAATTCTATAGGTTGCTAAATTATATTTTAGTCCTCACAGTTACCATTCATATAATTTTAATTAATTATTGTTGCTCAATATCTAGGAATTTCGGTATTCCCGTTCATCTCACGTTATTTTATATTCATAAATCGAACTTCATCTCACCCCTTACCTCAATTGAAGATTTCACCCAACAAATCTGATCTGCTAACTTGTCGCGTCTTCGTCGACCCTCGTCTCTAATAATCCGTGGAAAAATATAATAAATAAATAAATCAACGCAACGACCAAATACAAATTAATTACTTGCTCCAATAGATAAATAAATTATTAATTAATAATGCATAAATAAATTATCTGCTATTGTAATATAATCTGAAATATATTTAATATCATTAAACACCCATATTACTATAATTATATTTTGTTCAAACTAAGCCTGATAAAAGAACTAAATATTGTGCCTATATATATATAGCTTTGATTTTTAAACATATATATATTTTTTTTATATAACACATGAACTCAAGTAATAATAATTAATTACAGCTTAATATTGGTTACTCTCAATTTTATATTATAATCAAAATAGATTAAACCTTCCAGTTGTGAAATCAATTAGACTATTAGCCTTAGGATACTAGATTTCTTACAAAGACAAAATTAACATGAAATAATATGAACAACAAAATCATAAGAACAAAATATCAAGTTTTTATAATTAAAAACTTGGTTTATACCAAAAATTACAAAAATCATTTCAATTGTTGGTTTTCGAAGTACTACAGTGTAAAACATGAAAATATTATTTTCTTTCGAAGTGAAGGCAAAATGAAAGTTAAAATGTGAAGAAGAAAAAGTTAGTAATGAAAATATAAAGTGAAAGGGATTTATTATAGATAAGTGAAACTTATTAGTCCAATATAATTAAAAAGTAAAAGTGTCATTTGCTAACTTAATACTACAAATAGCTTTAGATGTATGTTATTTAGCACATATGTTATTTGCTAAGTTGATTATTGTTACTGGTACAGCACAGACCAAATGGAAAATCACAATATACACATAGTGAAAGCAATTCTAAAGGCCAAATGGAAAATCAAAATATTTCAATAAAAATCCTAATAACATAAGGAAAATTTATGCCTAAGCTTACTCTAAATTGATGGAATTGGAACTATCTGCCTTCTTCTTTTATTCAGACAGCAGTGCATCTAATTGATGGGATTAGGAAGGTGTACCTGGTGTTTGAAATCAATGTATAGTTTTAGCATTTAGTGCAGCAAGGCAGCAGCATGTCAATGTATAGTTTTAGCATTTAGTGCAGCAAGGCAGCAGCATATCAATTTGGTCCTTCTAGGCAACAGAGCAGCTCCTCAATTTCTTCGGGAACGGAAAGGCATAAGCTTAGAGGCAACATGTAAATCCCTAGCATACTATTTGCATATATATATATTGGTAACTTAGGTTTCTTAATGGGCCTGGGCTGATCATAAAGCAACACTCTATTCACTTTATTATTGTTATTATAATGTTATTATTATTATTATTATTATTATTATTATTATTATTATTATTATTATTATTAATCCATCCTAATAGTGCTAAAGGTAACAATTAGTGTAACAACACAAATTCACTCCTCGTATTAATTTATTTAAAGATATATTATATATGTATATATATATATACATATTTTACTTTATTTTATTTTTGTAAGTTAAATATAGTTAATATTAATAATTTAAATCAATTACTGAGGAAAACACACAAGATACACATAAAAAAAAATTAGAACACGTATTAACACTCATATAATAATAGTAGTGTATCATCATACTATTAAAATTAGGTGATGAGAAATTGGGGTGTTACAATTAGTAATTCATGAAATTAGGCAAAGCATTAAGTTAATGCATACTAAAGAAGCAGAGCAACATGTTAATGATTATTTCATGAGAAAAAAAAAAGTTCGATTCCATCTTTTCTATTTTAGGTGGTTTAATATTTAGAAGATATATATATATATATATATATATATATATATATATATATATATATATATATATATATATATATATATATATATATATATATATATATATATATATATATATGATGGTGCAAACACGAGAATGGGAGTTGAATTATGTTTTCCAAAGTTAATAACTTTTTGATAATTCATATTTAAATAATAATAAAAAAAAACAACTAATTCAATTTTGGTGACTTACTTGGTGTAGAAGCAATCGGATTCAGAGGCAGCAAACAATAAAATCATAAATAATTTGACACGTAGATTTATCCTGGTTCACCACTAACTTGGCTACATCCAGTCCCCTCATTCAGAAGGGTTTAAACCACTAATTCAAACACCTTGAATTACAAAGCACCTGACCCTCCAAACCAGTCTTCCCAAAAAGCCTGACTACCCCAGACTTTTGAGGAACTAACCACCTTGACCCTACAAGTCAAGTCTTCTCCTAAAAACCTGACAACCCCAAATTGAAGAAGGAACTAAACCACTATCGGGTTGGATACAAAAGATTGGAACTTGAGTAGTTGCATCTAACAAAGCTGATAATAATAATAACTCTCACACTATAAGAAAAGAACACTGAGAAAATATTTCTAACTTGAACAAGTGTTTCTCTCTTTGAACTCTAAGATGAATTGACAACTTTGAGCTTGAGTTTTTTTACTCTTTTCTATTTTTCGATGATTTTCTCCTTCAGCCTTGAGTGTCTATTTATAGTAACAATATGAGCTTCAATTTAGTCCTTGTTTAATTCTGAATTGTATCTTGTTCAGATTGAGTTTGTAAATTCTTCAAATTGATTTTATTTCTATTTTGTTTAGATTGAGTTTGTAAACTCTTCAGATTGATTCTGTTTTATTTTTGTTCATATTGTGTTTGTAAATTCTTCAAATTGATTATGTTCATATTTTATTGTAGATAAATCTTGATCAAATTATCATCAAATGTTGATCAAATCTTCTTCAAATCTTCTACAAATCTTCTTCAAATCTTGACTATATCTTCTTTTCAACTTGGTCAAAGATTATAAATATGAATCAAATCTTATTTTAGATTTTCATCAATTATAAATTTGAATAAAATCTTATTTTAGATTTTCTTCAATTATCAATTTGAATCAAATCTTATTTTAGATTTTCTTTAAAAATATGAACCTTCTTTCATACTCTTTGAAGTCAAATATATTATTGTCATAAAATAATTTTGTTAACATCAAAACTCTAAATGTAATACTGTTGGAAATGATGATGATATTAATGGAATATTGTTGGAAATAATGATGACATTAATGAGAGCTAGTGTGTTGTGAATTGAAAAAATAAGGAAGTCTCACATATGAGGGATATCACACACTAGTAGTGTATATAAGGTGGAGGTATGGACCTTGTGGTGTACTCCAAGGGGTACCCCAATTTTGTAAAGGAGGAATAACGCATCTGTTTCAAAGTCAAAACCCTAAGTTTGGAGCGCACGTTTTGGTAGTCAACCGAATTGGAGCGCAATTTTCTGTGGTCACTTGGAGCGCACATTTAGTGTATCAGACATAATGGATCGCGCCTTTTTCTTTGATCTAGTTTCGGATTTCCTCTATAAATAGAGGGTTTTCCTCAGTTGGAAAATCACACAAAAAGCTCTCTGTATTTGAGACTTTTCTCTCTTCTCCCCCTTTCTTACTTTTTCTTCTCTTTCTTTTGAGTGGTCTTAGTGCCATATTACGAGTGGTAGTCACACTACGCCAAAAATGACATTTTATAGCGCGTCTTTTACAGCGCTTATTAAATACAAGCGCTGTAATATAAATTTTTAAAAATAATGGAGGCTACAACAGCGCTTTTTCTACAAGCGCTGTAAAAAAATTTATATTGTTGTAGGGCACATTGGGTGCTAATTGCAATCAATGCGACCTCTGAAGTTATATACTACCTAGATCCCTTGCACGACCATTACAACAATCGTCCCGAGTTAAAGACTTTGTTCGACACGTAAGTAATATTCATTTATTTTTTGCATATATATATATATATATATTAAGATCACATTGATTTATAATCACATTTATTTATTCGATAGTGCTTTACAAGTTTTTCGAGCTCAAAGAGGTGCGATAGTGTCGAAGCTAAAGTCAAATAACATCACATGGATTCCAATAAAGGTTTGAAATATATGCTTTTAAATTTCACTTACAATCAATACACAATTAAATAATTATTGACTTATATGTTTTATTTTATAGTGCCCTCGTCAAACTAACAACATCGACTGTGGGTACTATGTATTGCGATTCATGAAGGAGATTGTTGATAAGAATCAAATTTCAATCCCAGAAACGGTACGATATTTTAATTATTTGATTTTTATATATAAATTATGTTTATATTTGATTCTAACTTATTTATGTTCAATTTTTATATCAGTACTTTGACAATTCCGGTCCATCGTATTCTGAAGAAGAACTAACAGAGATAAAGGAAGACTGGTGTCAGTATGTGCTTCAAATGAATATTATTTGATTTGCTGGGAAATGGCAAGCTGTAAGGGATATGGTAGTTATGTGCTGTTTGTGTATATATTAGGTTGTGAATATGAGTAGTTGTGTGAAAATAGTGCTGTAATTATACTAGGTTGTGAATATGAGTAGTTGAATGAAAATATGTGTTGTTTGTGTATATACTAGGTTGTGAATATGGTAGTTATGTGTTGTAATTATGAACTGATTGTTGTGAATATTTGTGCATTTGAAAATATAGTGAATCTGTTGTTGTGTACTGATTCTGGATACTAGGTTGTGTACTGATTATAGGTTGTGTACTGAATTTGTGAAGTTGTGAATTAGGTTGTGGATACTAGGTTGTGGATACTAGGTTGTGGATACTAGGTTGTGTACTGATTATAGTGAATTCTGGATACTAGGGTGTGTACTGATTATAGTGAATTTGTGAAGTGATTCTGGACTAAAAGACAGCGCTTTCTAAAAAAGCGTTTCTAAAATTTACAGCATATTATTTAATAAAACTAAAAAAAAAAAAACACCTTTTACAGCGCTTTTTTGAAAAAGCGCTGTAATAGGGTGTACCTACTACAGCGCTTCTGTGAAAAAGCGCTGTAAAAGGTGCATAACAATGCATCTGGATAAGTGCACCTTTTACAGCGCTTTTTCACAAAAGCGTTGTAATAGGTGCATAACATGCATCTGGATAATTGCACCTTTTACAACGCTTTTTTAAAAAGCGTTGTAATAGGTGCATAACATGCATCTGGATAACTGCACCTATTACAGCGCTTTTTTAAAAAGCGCTGTAATAGGTGCATAACAATGCATCTGGATAAGTGCACCTTTTACAGCGCTTTTTTAAAAAGCGCTGTAATAGGTGCATAACAATGCATTTGGATGTGCACCTTTTACAGCGCTTTTTCAAAAAGCGCTGTAAAATGCGTATAACAAGCGCGCAATATATCCACCTTTTTTACAATGCTTTTTTTTTAAAAAAACAAGCGCTGTTATATCCTTTTACAGCGCTGGTAACTACAGCGCTTTTTTTTTAACAAAAGCGTTGTAATAGGCTTAAAAAAAGCGCTGTAAAAGAGGTTTTTTCGCGTAGTGTCATTCGACTGCCATATTGAGGGTGTAATTAACGGTTTTCTACGATGTAGTAGAACTCCGATACAGTGATCTGGGTTGTTTTATCCTGGGGACTTCGTGGTTGATAATCTGCCTTGCACAACTTTAGGCAGTGCCTCGAAACGTTTTAAAGAGAGCGACCTAGTCCGCGACTCAACCTAGTAATATTTTCAATGGCATAAATTGTTTTTTCAAAGTTATTTCGAAATTAAAAAATAACAAAAATCAACTTGGTTCCAACAATATATATATGGTATAATCACTCACATGACCGTGACTAAAATCTTAAAATTTCTAGCAGTTTGCAACATGGTAGTAACTTGTAAGATTTTTTTAACCACATGGTTTAAAATCAACTTCTTTTTGTTACAATCAACTTTTTTTTGACTTGTAAATTGTAGAAAGAAAACTTAAAAGATGTTTGAGAGTTAAGAAGATAGAGTTTTGCTCCTCTTTGCATATGATTTCAGAAGTTTAGAACATACATTAAGGTGACAATTTTTTTTTGCTAACTCAGCTTATTAGTTAGTTAGTTAAGACAATCTTTGTAGTATAAGTAGCTCTTTATTGTATAATTTGATTAATGAAATGTATAATTTAAGTTTCTTTATTTTTGTTTCATTCAGTGTTGTGAAATAACGACTATAGGCAATCGCATAGCGGATTTTGATGAATCATCTACAAAAACCGCAACAATATTGGATTTTCACCATTAGGACAATAGCGGTTAGTATTTCAACTTTTTGGCTTTAAAAATATTAGAATTTAGGCTTTTAAAAAATAATAAAACCGAAGATTTTGCATAAGTGTCAACTATGGTCTAATTTTATTTTTATGAAACATGTCTTTTATATATATAACTTGTTTATTTAGGCCTCTATGCGGCTTCCGCTGTTTGATTGCAACCCTATCAGCTATTCACATAGCAGATTTTTATTTTTTCGCTATTTTTTCTGAATCCGTTATTGATAACATTTGCTTTAAGTTTAAAAAATTTAAGCTTCTATTTAAATATTCATAACCTTTTTTTATGTCTATTCTAGACACATATAGAGAACCTAACATAGTGTACACCATCAAGTGAATCAAAATATGCATTACAAAAAGTGTATTATGCTATGTGTTTATGTTTATATCTTGAATTCTAGTTCATTGTTGTTTACATATTTTGTTTATACCAAAGCACCTTTTATGTTAAATATCATTTTCTCGTTGTTGTTGTTTATTCAAATTAAGAGAGTATATCGATCGAAAACAACACAAATACAAATTCCTTAAAATCGAAAAGGATAAATCAGTGAACAAACTCACAACACCCATGTTAATATCATAAAACTGGAAAATACCTACAAGTTTGACAAAATTAGAGTGGTTGGAATACCCATGCCTTCGGATCTGCAATGTTAATGACGCTAAAGTCATTGATTGAATATGTCTGTACAAGATCAAAGTAAATATGAACAAAATGAATATGAAAAAATCAAACTTTGCACTTAGTTGGGAGGATAAAAGAAAAAACACGAAGAAAAAAATGATCTATGTGAAAATCAATTATTTAAGTAAAACGATAAAGAAAAAATGATGTAGAAGCGTGATTTTGGACCAAACATAGTTCCAAACCGCCCTTCTTCTGTGATGAAGAACGTGGAGACAAAAGAGTGGTGGAGAGGAGATCACAATCAGACCTAATATTTTTCTTTGTGGATAGATAGTCCACATTCCAATTTAATTCAAAAAAACTACATTGTTTTTTTGAAAGTAAAAAAATTAGAAAAACTAAGAACCTGTTATGTTTTGCACTGTTACTAAAAAAGAGAGCATGTTAAATAAACTCAATTATATTCTAAAGGATGACAATACATCAAGAGGAAGTGTGGTTAGCAATACTCTCTGCAACACACGTTCATGTTAAAATTGTCCATCACACCAATTGTTTAAGGTGCTATGCTGACATTATTTTTGGTAGTTTTTAAATAATTCAATAATTATGAAAAAACAAATATTTTTTATAATGTGAAAAAACATAATGTAATAAGTCCAATATACACACAAATAATCAAACTTTTTATGATGTCTTTATCTTATAGGATTACTTATCAATTAATCAAGATATGACAATGTGAAAAAAAGAAGTTAAAATGCAATTTTTTATTTTATAATATTATTAATAATTATTGACAAAGTAGAATTAATATTTAATTTCGCTCTTTTTTTTTCTATACATAATCAGGATGCAGAGGTAAATCTGTTTGTGTCAAATGGTTATTCACATTCATGTAGCTTTGCGAGCAAGCTCCATTGAGATCACGTTGCAAATTTGCCATCCAAAGTCTTCTTTTGAATAATAAATTCATCTTCACCACATTGCATTTGAGAAGATGGAGATTAAATCTTTTACGATTGAAAAGGTTAGCGATCACATTCATGATGATCTTGCATTTTCCATTTTGTCTAAAGTGCCTCTTAAATCTTTGAAACGATTTAGTTGTGTACGCAAATCATGGTCCCTCTTATTTGAAAATCCTAATTTTATGAACATGTACCGCAACAATTTCATAACTAGTAATTGTTCTTCTTTTAAGGATGGTGCAATATTTCTCCTCGTACAAGAGACACCTCAACAAATCACATGTAACGTGTTATACTCTCTTTCTGGAGAGAGGTGCGAGAATAAGGTCAAATTAGATTGGTCACCTCCATTTCAAGAGAATGATAGAATTACTTTTATTTTGGGTCCCGCTATTAATGGCATAGTTTGTCTCTACCAAGGTTGGACACCTAATGTTTTATTATGGAACCCAACCATCGAGGAATTCAAGGTCATTCCTCACAGCCCTACTCATTCCCCAGAAAAAATTTACGAGGATGAAATATTTTGTTATCATGGATTTGGTTATGACCTTGTTAGAGATTACTACAATGTGATTCGATACATACATTATCGACTAGATTTACCCAACACTGATGATATGGAAGGTAAGCCAGTCGATTTGCCACGAAACGATACTTGGGAGATATATAGTCTAAGAAGTAACTCTTGGAAGAAACTTGATTTGGATATGCCTCAATGTCATTATGGTGTTTCGGGTTTCTTTGTTTACTTGAATGGAATGTGTCATTGGTGGATAGAAAATGAAGATGAAGCATATATGGTGTCATTTGACTTAAGCAATGAGATGTTCTGTATAACACCTTTTCCCTCGGATATGAAAAATAGTTTTGATAATTATGTATTTGTGATCAGACACTTGATGGTATTAAATGAGTCCATTACTTTGATCCGAAATTATCATGAGAAGACTATTTTTCACAAATCAATTTTGGATGAACTCTGTGTGAAGGAATCATGGACTAAACTTTTCATTATTGGGCCTATACTTGGCATTGAACATCCTATTGGGGAAGCAAAGTATGGTGATTACTTTTTCTTTAGAAGAAAAGACGATAAAGTAGTCTTGTTTGATTACAATACCCAGATGATTGAGGAGCTTGGTCTTAAAGGGGATGCATATTTTTGTCAGACTCTCATTTACAAGGAAAGTCTTCTTCCCATTAGACAAATATATGATTGATTAGTTTAATTTTAACCATTTAACTCAAGAGCTTTTATAACGATGGTTATTAATATTTTTTCAAGCATATTATAAAAAATATTAAGTATATGAGAAATGAACATCTGATTAATAATATGAATCTTGTTTTATGGAATTTATTTTGATGTTTACTTGCAACATGGCAGTAACTTGTAAGATTTTTGTAACCACGGGGTTTAAAATCAACTTCTTTTTGTTACAATCAACTTCTTTTTTACTTGTAAATTGTACAAAGAGACCTTAAAAGATGTATGAGAGTTAATAAGATGAGTTTTGTCCTTTTTGTATATGATTTCAGAAGTTTAGCACATAAGTTAAGGTGACAATTTTTTGGCTAACTCAGCTTATTAGTTAGTTAGTTAAGACAATCTTTGTTGTATAAGTAACTCTCTATTGTATAATTTGATTAATGAAGTGTATAATTTAAGTTTTTTATTTTATTTTTTTCATTCAGTGTTGTCAAATAACGGCTATAGCGATATCGCATAATGTATTTTGATGAATCCCCTATGAAAACCGCAACACTATTGAATTTTCACCATTAGGACAATAGCAATTACTATTCCAATGATGTGTTTTGTACAACACCTTTTCCCTCGAAAATGAAAAATAGTTTTTATGATTTTTTATTTTTTAACATACACTTTATGGTATTAAATAAGTCCATTCCTTTGATCATTAATTATCGAGAGACGACTATTATTCACATATCAATTTTGAATGAACTCGATGTGAAGGAATCATGGGCTAAACTTTTCAATATTGGACCTATACCTTGCATTGAGCATCCTATTGGAGATGGAAAGAATGGTGATTTATTCTTTAGAAGAAAAGACAGTGAAATAGTCTTGTTTAACTACAATACCCAAATGATTGAGGAGTTTGGTATTAAAGGGGATGCATATTTTTGTTAGTCTATCATTTACAAGGAAAGTCTTCTTCCCATTGAAGAATATGATTGAATAGTTTAATTTTAACCATTTCACTCAAGAGGTTTAATGACAGTGGTTATGAAGATTTTTTCACTTATATCATAAAAGTTAAGCATTCGAAGATTTTGCATGATTGCAACCATGGCCTAATTTTATTTTTATGAAACATGTCTTTTCTATATATAATTTGCTTATTTAGGCCACTATGTTGCTTCTGCTATTTGATTGCAACACAATCTGCTATTTCACATTGCAGATTTTTTATCTTTTGCTATTTTTTGGATATCGCTATTGATAACGCTTTCTTTATGTTTAAAAAAGTTAAGTTTCTATTTAGCTATTCATCACCTTTCTTTATGTATATTCTAGACGCGGCTAGAGAACAAAAAACAGTATACATCATCAAGTGAATTAGATTATGCATTAGAAAGAGTGTATTATGCTATGTGTTGCTGTTTATATTTCTAATTTGAAGGATGTTATGGTTTTGAACGTTCTTCTAGTCTTGATTATGTCTTTTATTTACTTTATGTAGTTAAAAATATGTTTAAAAATGTATTGTGTGCTTGGTTTTTTAAAGCATGTTTACATTTTGAAATTATGCACATGTAAGATTATCAAACCTTTCAAAACTATGATATGTTTTTATGAGATTGAAGCACTAACAAGCTAAATCTTGATATATCAGGCATCTTTGTCCCTTTTTTCCCCATTGTTTTCTCATTTTGATATTGGATGGAAAATTGGTAATTGGATTGCAAAATATAAGGAGATCCATACGTTATTGAATTATACAATTTAATGGGAACCATAAACTCATCAAATTTCACTATTGTGGTGTCTACTTATTCAAATTCAGCTGTTTAATTTATTTACATTGTAGACTTTGTTTAAGATCTTCGTTGGAAAAAAAAAAAAAAAGAGAAACTATAGAAATATATTTACCTTTCAATTTTAATCTTTTTTAATATAGAGGTAAGAAATTTTTTGCAAGCTACATCTCAAGGTGTATTTCAGATAACCATTTCACCGAGAGATATATCAAAACCAAATGATAAAAAAATTATTTTTCTCTCCTTTATTTTAAATAACATTTATCTCTTATGTTTACTTTTCTTTTTGGTTAAAATAAATAAAATTAAAAATTATAATTTTTATACAATTAATTACAGATAATCATTTCTAATGGATGATATACGATGTTAATACCTTTCCTTCTCGTAATTGACTATCAAATCCAAGTTTTTTTACTAAAGATCAATATTTTTAGGTTTTATCTGATTTTTTCTAAATAAAATAAAATTGGTAGCGACTACTTTATCATGGACGATTCGATCATGACAGTGTTGATTTTCATTCAACTAATTCATGCTCGAATCACAACGTAAGCCTAAATATGGTTCTTTCAGTTTAGAAGAATGGTCAGACCGTTGCCAATCAATAAACTAACCATAGTTCAACTTAACACATCATAAATCTAATAGAAATTCATCTAATTTATAAGAAATGTTGAATCTTTTTTGACTAATGATAACTTATCACAACTAAAGCCTCACTGTAGTTCACCTTATTTAGAAGAAATGTCAAATATTTGTCGACCAATGGAATAACCACGACCACAGTTCAACTAATCACAACTTAAGCCCAATTGCAATTCATGGGATTTAGTAGAAAGGTCGAATCTTTATCGACCAAAGAATAAACCATAGTTTACCTGACTACAACCTAAGCCTCTTTACAGTTCATCTAATTAATAAGATAGATTGTCCCTTTGTGGAACAATGAACTAACCTCATATCATATGATCATAAAATATGCCATATTTTAGTTCATTTGGTTTAGGGAAAATGTTGAACCTTTGTCGACCAATGAACTAACCATAATTCAATTGATCACAACTTAAAGCCTCTGTACAATTCATATGTTTTTGAAGAAAGTTCGAGCCTTTATCGCCCAATCAACATACCGTAATTCAACTATTCATAATATGAGACTCATTTTAGTTCATCTGAATCAAAAGAAATGTTGAACATTATTGACCAATGAACTAACCACAATTCACCCGATCAAGACTTATGCATCACTATCGTTCATCTGATTTAGAAGAGAGGTTGAAGCTTTATCGACCAATGAACTAACCACAACTCAATCGATCACAGATTAAGCATCACTATAGTTCATTCGATGTAGAAGAAATGTATAACCTTTTTTGATCAATGAACTAACCAAAGTTGAAATGATCACAACTTAAACCTAAAGGAAGTTTATCCAATTCAGAAGAAAGGTCAAACCTTTTTCGACCAAAGTTTAGTGCAAAAGTATTGTTAAATACAATCCTCTGATTGATGTTTTGATGTTAAAAAATACAAATAAATAAAGAACAAATGTTCACTAAAGTATTTTTAAGTGTGCAAATTAAATGCAAGAGTTATATTAACAAATGTGTTAGAAATCTTCTAATGGAGCAAGATATAATAAAACAGAAGATATTTTGCGGAAAAAAAAAGCGCACTAGAGCATGCATGTTATATAAGGTCTATCCTCTGATGACTGGACAAAGGCAAAAGAAACCAAGCATTTACTTCAGCTTGACAATGCAAGTCTATTGACACACACCTATGTTGTCACAAGCTTTAGTCGACTCTAGAATTCGAGCAACGTAGTACCTCGGTTACCTCTGATGAACCCAACAAGGATTATGTTCCTCTACCTCTAACAAGCGTAACAAGAAATATTATGCCACTGCCTCTAATAAGCTTGACAAAAATTAAATTGTCTCTGCCTCTGATAAGTGTGACAAGCTAGTTACTGCCTCTACCTCTAACAAGCATGACTAGCAAGTTATTGTCTCTGCCTCTCATAATCACATCAACCTTCTAACTCAAAACGTTCAGGTCTCCTCTGAAAAAGTTAACGCTCAAAGAAGACAAAGCAACTTCACATCCTTTGACAAACATTCTGAATCTTCTATGTGTCTAAAAGTCTTTAATGATTGATTTGATCACAGTATCCTCTGATTCCCTGTCCTGAATACCAAGATACGCGGAGTCATTCATGGAGATATATACAGATAGTCGTTAAAGTTTGATATGTCTCGAATAATGTTTGAAGATCTCCAACAGTAACATTCTCACTAAGTCCTTTAAATATAGTGAGGGAGAGCGAGCAAGAAAGAGAGAAAAAAAAAAGGTTGTGTGCTAAAAGAAGAAAAAAAAACCACGAACACATCAAACCAAAAGAATGAGTGAATTATGCTCTCATAGAGAGTTATTAGAGTCAATGTAAATCAGTCAAAGTGTTTCACACGTTGGCGCTGATATAGGATTTAATCTGTAACATCCTTGCAAAGAGAATTAGAATCCTAACAACAACTTTGTGTCAATTTAGAAACAAATTAGAACCAATGTAAATTAATCCGATATGGCACAACTCTCACATCCTCAAAGAGGTAGCTGAAAAAGGTACAACGACCTTCATGAACCACAACGGTAGGATGCCATAATGTTGAAGAAAGGCTCTGAGAACGAAAGCCTAGAGAGGCTATAGAAAATACTCAAGCCTGAAGAGGCAGAGTAAAGAATACTTGTAAAACTATTTATGGAAATAGTGGATTAAGCCTTCGACTGTCCTGAGGTAAAATCTCTTTGTAAGGGGAGGACTGGAGGTAGCAATAGTTTGTTGTGAACTAGTATAAAATATTTGTGTCTCCTTTATTCCCTTTTAACTCTCGCATCTTAGTTCTTCATGATTCAATCTTACCGTTTCTAAACCTCTTCTAATAGTAAGTTAAATGTTGTGATAAAGAACAGTTTTCGAAAGAAAAGCAAAATAGTATTGAAAAAGGCAAACACAACTCAAACCCCCTTTTCTTGTGTTACTAGCCATAGTACAACTGGTCACTACTCAAGTCTCATAGTAGTTCTTTTGATTTAGAAGAAAGTTTGGTTGATCACAATTTAAGTGTCATTGTAGTTCATATAATTCATAAGAAAGGTTAAACTTTTATCGACCAATGAACTAAACACAATTAAACTCATCATAAGTTAAGCCTCACGATAGTTTATCTGATTCATAAGCAGGATCGAACTTTTGTTGACCAATGAAATAACCACATCTCAACTCATCAATGCCTAAGACTCACTGTAGTTCGTTCGATTCAAAATAAAGGTCGAACCTTCAAAAACTAATTATTTAACCAAAGTTTAACTGATCACAACTTAAGCCTCAATCTAGTTCATTTGAATAAGAAGAGATGTCGAATCTCTATCAACCAAAGAACAAACGAGAGTCCAATTTATATTACCATCTTAATTTGTTATTTTTAATATTTTCTTTAAATACCACATTGTATTAATTTTTAATTTTGATTAATTTTTTAAATAACATATCATAATTTTTAATTTTGATAATTTTATTTAAATATCATTTTTTTTTTGAAAAGGCTAAAAGGTATAACAAAAATTATTAGTATAAGGTCTAATAAGAATTAAAAAGTACATCAAAGTGACACAACCAATGAAGCCACTAACCCCTATAGACAAAAATCAACCAATTATTAAGTACATCAAAAATCACACAGCACGAAACCCTAGACATGACAACGGTTGTCATTCAAATAATGGAATTATGCATCTTCTATAAAGACCAAACACATGTCATTCAAATAGTTTCAAATTCCAATAAGCATGAACTTTCACATCTTTATTATAAGCACGTACCACACCCAACCACCTCGCAAGATCCGACCACACACAGTATAATTATTTTGTAGACTCTAAATCAAGGAAATTGGTTTTTAGAGAATTCTAGAGGAAAAAATTTTAAATGACTAAATCTATATTTTGATATTTTGTAAAATTAAAAAAATATATTTAATATTATATATTTATATATCACATTGTTTTTTTTTTAATTTTTTAAAATATTAAATATATATCAAAATATAGGTTTAGCCTTCTAAAATCTTTCACTTCAAAATTCTCTAAAATTCAACTTGCAAACAAACTTTTAAAGAAAATTCATCTTGTGGTCCCATTATTATGGTCCTATCGGTCACCAACAATTTTTTTCATACTCTTTTTTAGTTTGCATTCCCATGATACCATGTGAAACAAAAAAAAAATTGAGGTAGTAGTTAATTGCATCCCTTCTAAACACGTATTTATTTTTTCTATTGATTTATAAAATAAGTAAAAATAATAAATAAAAAATTAAAATATTAATTATTAATTAATAACAATATATAATTAATTAAAATTAGTAAAAAAATACAAAATATGTGTGCAAAAGGGTGAATATGTGTAACCAATAAATATGTGTGAAAAAAAAAATATGTCTGATCCAAAAATACAAAATAAAATTTATTTATTCAAATTTAAATTAACATATATACAATTGTTTAAACATTCTAAAACGTTCAAAGATTTTAGTATGTCGACGTTCTTTTCTTTGGTCCATGATATATTTAAATTATGTTTATTTTCATAAAGAAAAAAAAAAAGAATATACATTTACTTATATTAGAAATAAATAGACATTAAAAATAAAATGCACGACATAAATGGACTATATCGGTTACCCGATCATAATCCAAAATATTATTTGAATGTTACCGATAACTCTACTCAGTTTCTATAAATTTTTTATATTTTTTACTAATTTTAATTAATTATATATTATTATCAATTAATATTTTTTATTTTTTTATTTTTTTATTTTTTTAATTAATAAAAAAATAAGAAGAAATATGTATAGAAGATTCAATCCTCGTAATGCGACCAACTACTATCCTCAATTATTTTTGTTGATATTTTGATATATACTTTTCAAGGGATATAAAGAAAAAAAATCCAAATAATGGGTTGCATACAATTTTATTTAGAAAATTACTTCAAAGATGATGACAAACTGAATTTTAAGTTTGTTAATGTGAATCTCAATTGCAGTGACAAATTTATTAGAAGACTTTGACATGTTTTGCCACTAATTGAAATCTGAAGTTCTCAATGTAGATTCCTTCCTTCTATTACTTGTTAACTACGTTTGGTATTTGACTTGCGTCATTTTATAAAAAATAAGATAATGTATATGTAAAATATGAATTTTTTATATAATTTTACTAAGAAAGTTAAATTTTTAAATTTACAATATAAAATAACAATAAAAATTCAAAAAGTCACAAATTATATTCACTTACAATAATAAATTAATTCAAATATACAAATAAAAATATATTAATATAAGAAAATCATCAATTTATTTGCAATAAAATAATGTGGAAAACATATCTACAAATACATGTACAAATATCAATCATGAGTAAATACTCAATACTTATACTTCACCATTTTAGAAGTACACATTTCTCCAATTTTTAGTCATTATAGAAGGTATCTATTTACTTTTTCAAAAATTGTTTTTATGCCTGTTTGTATCAAACCTTTATGCATAGCTAAAATTTAAACTTAAAAAAGTTACCAGTTTCACAATATGGTTGTACGATACTGTTTACAAATTGTTATGGTATGTCAACTAAATTTTTTACAATACCATCTTTATAAGATATACATCAATCAATAATAACAAAAATTACATTTACAAAAATTCCAACTTCAATAACTACATCGACCAAACACAATCCATGAGAACAAACGAGTTTTTTTTCTACCAGTTTTTGTTTAATTTGCGATAGTATTTACGTGACACTTTTCTTTGTGTTCCAAATATATTTTTCTATTTCATTTTTTTGGCCATATTTGCATTGTCACTAATTTTTGACAAGATATATAGTGATATATAAATGCTTTTGAAATTTAGTTACAAGAATCAGAGTGGCGCAGCGGAAGCGTGGTGGGCCCATAACCCACAGGTCCCTGGATCGAAACCAGGCTCTGATAAAATAAATAATTATTTTGTTAAATATATTTTTTGCAATTGTCTCACATCTTCAAAGTGGGCTTCATTAATTTGAGTTTTCATTTTCAGATATAAGAATTAAGTGTCTTTGATAAAAGTAAATTATGTCAGAATCAGATTTGATGCCTCAAAAATGCTTCATTGCATGTAAATGGTTGGTTTGAAGGGATTGCAAATGTTTTGAAATTTGAACACTAATCAAACTAATTGGTACTCTAACCAGAAAGTTATGGAGGGTATACTATTAATCTTACAAACCCTCCTCTAAAATCCCCCCTTTGCATTATAAAAAAATTACATGTTTTAAAAAAATAATCTCTATTATCTTCTTTATAAGTTAAATTTTTAAATTTATTTGGCACCTTTATATACAATTTATTACCTACTCTCCATAATTTTATATATGTTTAGTGATTGTAAATATAACTTGGAATTAAAAGAGATGCTACTGGTATAAATTTATTTTATACTGACAACTAAAACTAATTCGCTACGTTGACAAAATTGTCAATAATTGTCTTTGATTTAAAAAAGTTTAATATAAATTGATATATTGAATAATTATAATTGAACGACGGTGTAAAACAATTAATTCATTTTATATTGAATGAATATAATTTTCATGCATTGACAATATACATTTTTGTACACGGTAAATATGATCAATTATGTGAATGGCTTTATAAATAGAGACAAGAAAAATCAAATATTATGAATGCTTTAACGGTAACTGATCAATTGATAATTTAAAAATTCTTAATAGTATAGATAAATTAAATTCACATCATAAAGCATTTGATTTGAACCCTTTAATATGAACTAAATAGAGACTAAAATAGATGTAATTGTGTATTGACTCTATTGATTTTCAGTTGTATTTCATTACATATATATTTTATTGTGTAACATATGTTCTATATTAACTCGTTTGTTTGATATCAATATTTGTTATCTAAATATTGATATCAATATTTGTTATATATTTTTAAGTCGAATAATATTATTGAAATATAAAATTTGACACAAATATAATATTGTCTATTAAAACACAAATACAAAATGTGACCCCTCCACAATATTGTATTTATATTTTATTTTGTATCAAATGTTTAGATTATTCTTATTATCTATATTTTTTTTAACGAACTTTTATTATTATTATTATTATTTTGCAACCCACACCTCCTTTTTACTACTTACACCCCTCAATTTAAAACAAAAAAACAAAAACAAAATAACCAAAATACCTTTGACTATTTATTAAATTTTTAACCCTAACCTCTCATTCATTCTATCTTCATCTTTAACTCTAACCTCTCTCAATCTTCATCTTCTACCTGACACTCATATTCATCATTTTCTCTCACACCCCCTTCTCCTTCTTCCTCCATTTTTAACAAGTTCAATATCTTCAATCATCCTCATTGCCTCTCATTTACATCAGGTATGCATCAATGTTGTTGTTGTTCTTCTTGTTTTTTTCTTCAAAATGTACTCTTGTTCTTGTTGATTTCACGTACTTAGGTTTTTTTGAATCTATGTTCGTACGCAAACCTAGAAACATATGTGAATTGAGTTCATGTACGTGAACTCAGTTCATGTACGTGAACTCAATTCACGTAGGTTTATGGCATTGCTGAGTTTACATACATAAACTGAATTCACGTACGTATCTGGACTTGTTGACTTTGATTATGATATGGTTATGCAGATATACTGCGCACTATGTTTACCGACAGAGCATGTCGAGTTATAATTAATGATACTACTAATGAGGGTACTTTTTATGATGAGGGTCGTCGTGTTAAACCAACTGCTTCTGCACGGGATCAGCGTATTGAGGAGCAGTAGGAAGTGCAATGGGAGAGGCGAGCACGACGGGAACAACGCCGATTACAGATGCATCAATTACAATAAAAGGTCTAACAGGAAGAGGAGACCTAACAGGAAGAGCAACAAGAGACTCAGCAAGAAGAGGCCCAACCAGAGCACACAGATGAACCTTCATAGGCTGATGGATATCCTGGTGGGTTACTTGAAGTATATCATCAGTGACGTCGTGATCAGCATTGGTAGGTGGCTGCGAGGGCATTTCTTTTGTTTTTGGTTGGTTGCACCCTGTTCAGCAACATGAGTGCCTTTGCAGTTAGCGTTGCCTATCTAGACTGCTTCTGAGACCTTAATTCATGCGGGGGATATGCATGGGGTGTTACTGCTCTTGCTTACCTATATGACAATCTCCGAGAAGCGAGTATGCATCAGACCAGAACGGTTTCAGGGTATCTGACACTCTTACAGGTAAACTCTATGGTTGTTTATTTTGTTTAATTTCTATTATTAATTATAAACTAATGATATGTTATTTTATATGTTTAGGCTTGGGTCTATGAGCATTTCCCGACATTATGTGTAGATTACTGTAGACCCTCTCTTAGATATGTGGAGGACAACCCTAGACCACTTCGATGAAAGCCAAAGAGGGATAAGGATTTGGTTGTTCCATTTAGGAAAAGCTCTTGACGAGATTGATGTTGATTAAATATGCTGAACACCATACAAAAAGCATCGAGTGAGGCGACCGTTTGAGGATGTTCCATTATTTAAAGGGTGGATATGATGCGGTCCGAAGATGTATGCTCATCTTCCAGATAGGGTATTGCGTCAATACGGTCATGTTCAAAACATTCCTAGTTCACCTTTGGAGATAGGAGGTCAGACAACCACACTAGAGGAAATGGACATAATGTTTACGCAATATGTTGTGCATGTAGTTGATGCTGACGCGGTTGTACAGGGACCTGCAGATTGTGCGAACGATTACATGATCTGGTTTCATAGGATTTCTCATCTATACATTATTCGTAGAGAATCAGTCCATGTAGGTCCTTCGGTTGCAGAACCTGCCGGCGATGACGATGGTCCAGCTGAAATAACGGTAAATTAATTCAAATTTATGACATAACTAAACTAATTAGTCATATATTGTTTTAACTAAATTACTTAATGTATTTTTTAATGCAGCGTTGAGCAATACAAATTGCAGAAGAGCTTCTTAGTCGGGAACTGGTATTACCCGATATCATCGCACTCGTCAATGAGTTAATTTTGATGTTGCCAACTCAGAGGGGTGGTGGTAGAGATTATATGTGCTATCCATAATCGATACTATGTGAAAATTATTTACAAGAGAGGTAGCGTTTGGATGAGCCTAAAATATGTCCCTCAACTCATCTGAACCATTTACCTTCCTATATTGACAGACGTATTTGTCGCGTTCCATCAATGTCAAAAGATGTTGCATTTATGTTCTATTACCTCTAAGTGATGAATGATATGTTTAACGTGCATTGTAAACCTGTTTTATTGTCGTCAAACTTTCAACATTATGATCCTTTAGCGTCATCAATATGTTTCTTGGTTTTACATGTTCTTCATCATATCACCAAGTACATTTTTCTCTTCATGAAATAATCGGCCTAAAAAAGAATGACTAGTCAGTTTTTTTGGCCAATTTGTGCTTATGGAGACCACATATTACATGCATATACCATCCATCACCAACACTTGATGGTGTTCCTCTCAATCTAAATGGACATTCACATTTTCTAGTCCAAGTACTCTTCATAGGTTTAGGATTCTTCCAAAGTCTATATTTATTGCTTCTTTCACAACCAAGAACTAATTTTGTCTTTGTTCTTGGTTGTGTTGTTGCAATTTCAGATCTAAAAATGACAACGACAATTCCATTTTCCCTTCCAACATTTCTAGTCCATCTCAATAAATCATCTTACGTGTCAAACATCATGCCGGTGGTAAACACATCAGTCAAATCATCCATAATAGGTTCAACACTGTCATTCATAGCGTCTTCAATTTCAGGTTCAACACCATCATTCATTGCATCAAAATCAGGTTCCAAACCATCATACATTTCGTCAAAATCACGTTCCAAACCATCATGCATTTCTTCAAAATCAGGTTCCAAACCTTCATACATTTCGTCACTGTTATCTCCCCTTTTGTCCATTTATCTACATAAAAAAAATATATAAAAAATTCAAAAATATGCGATACTCCTACGTGAACTGAATTTACATACTCCTACGTCAACTTAGTTCATGTACACTTAAGTGAATTGAATTCAAGTAAACGTACGTGAACTCAATTCACGTAAGTCTCACATGCTTCACTGAGATAACTTATACGCGAATTGAATTCACGTACATTTACTTGAATTCAATTCACGACAGTGTACGTGAATTGAGTTCACATAGGTGTACATGAATTCAGTTCACATAGGAGCTGTGAAATCTTAAACTCCATTAACTACGCAATCTTAAATCACGTAACCTTGCGTGAAGTGAATTCATGTATTGCTTGGAATTTCTTAAAATTAATAACGTACGTGAATTCAGTTCACGTAAGTTAACAATGTACATGAATTTAGTTCACGTAAAGTTACAACGTACATGAACTGAGTTCATGTACAATCCTCATATTTTGAAGAAAAAAAAGAACTCAAAAACATAACAATAATGATATCTTATTGGGTCACTTTAACCACAATGTGAAGATAAGACTAATGAGCTGTAAGTTATTAGTGAGTGATGTGAGTTTTGAATGATAATGAGTTATGATAAGTGAGTTATGGATGATTTTGTGATATATGAGTTATGAGGTTAAAAATGGTGACAAAAGAGTAGATGGAATTTAAGGAATATTATAAATAGACAAAGATAATTTAGATATTTTGTTTTTAAAAAATATTGAAAGGCGTGTGTAATAAAAATGGGTGTAAATAGCAAAATTGTTATTATTATCTCCTAGTCTAAAACCCTGTCCATTTGGAATTCGATAAACCTCTCACTCACAGTGCTAACAGCAGCATTTGGAAGAAGAAGAATGTCAAGTTCAAAGCTCGCACTGTACGGAACCTCACTGTTCCGTATCCCTCGAATTCAAACTCTAACTACCACCAAACTCAATCATCCTTTTCTCTTCCTCAAACCCATACCACCACTCCGCCGCCACGATTCTTTCTTCTCCTCCTCTTCCTCCTCCGCCGCCGCTGCAGAAACTCTATCTTCCGTCAACCATCCTTGGCCGGAATGGATCTCATTCGTTGACCGGTTGACCGCCAAAGGCTATATCTCTAAAACAACTGAGGATGATAGTGTTTACTCCAACATCAATCTCTTGAAGGATGCTTCTCTTAGCTTCGCTCGTGACCGTTACGACCTTTTCAAGTTCGTTTTCTTTATTTTTATTTTCTTTCATTTTTATTTCAATTACTTCATTTCATATCAAATTAATTAATTGGCCATCACATACTCTAATTCATCAGAAATTTAGGTTACTTTCTTTTTTCTGTGATGAAGGAAGTAACTATTATTATTATTATTGTTGTTGTTGTTGTTGTTGATGATGTAAGGATTTGTTTGGATAAACAATTTTTAGAGTGTTTGTTACTGGTTTTTTTTAATCCCTTTGAGTATTCATCCGTCTGTTACTGCTTCTGGAAAAAAAAATTAATTTGAAAATAATCTAAAAATTGCTTCAAATGATAAGTTGATGAGAGTAGCTTCTCATAAAAATCATTTTCTTTTTAAAACTGATTACGGTGGACAAACACAAAAACAATTTTTGTTTTTCTTTAAATAATCTCTAACAAATCTCTAAATTATTGAATGTGAAAATCATTCTTTTAATAATTTGGAACAAAAGGGCCCTTAATTGTCGCACTTTTCATATAAAAAAAAGTATTTATGTATAGACTATTTTTACGACAAAAGATAAAAAAAGTCAAACTTTTTTTCATTTATAATTTAGCTATAAACTATTTTCATAAGCTATCCCGGAGAGTTTATGGAAATAAGCTTAAAATAGTTTATGAATATGTCATAAGTTGTTTCTATAACTTCTCCTAAATAGTCTCACAAGTGCTTATGCTAGCAAAAATACCAGCCCTAGATTACATGCTAAGGATTAGCATTAATTTAACTTGTTTTGTGTTATGCAAATTCGTATTAATTTAGCTTGATTTCTTTGTTATGTAGTGGTGTGTTGTGTTTTGTTATGCAGATTGCTTGTTGTGTTGTGCATATTAGCATTGATTTAAATTGTGTTGCTTGTTGTGTTATACAGATTGCTGCCATTGGAAGATATTCAAGCAGTTGTTGAAGGAGGATGTCCTAATCTTCTCCGTAAATCTGTTAATTCGGCTAAACGGCTAAGAGCTCATCTGCGATTAGATGAAGGGGATGTACGTGTATTGTTTTAGCTGTTATTTAGTTTATAGAAGTATTTATGTCTCAAAGTTTTGGTTGGTTTCGATATGAAAGTAATATTAGGAATACTTAATAAGAGAAATGCTAGCAAAATACACTTTGAGATGCACAAGCGCTCTTTGTTATCTGATGAAATACTGAAATCTCGTGCTGACTATACTAATGGAGAGTGGACTTGGATTATTTAGTGTAGTTGGCGTGGAATTTTACCAAATACTAAATTGTATGTTGAAAAGTTAGTGATCAATAGTATATTGCTAGCACTACTTGAATTTAAAATGCAAGATATTCAATGTTTCATAAGTCTATGATATTTCATTATGTCTCCTATTTGAATTCGAGGAGATGACGACAGAAGTTTGCTTCTATCCATCCAGGTTTGTAGTGCTTGCAATCTGCGAGACTCATGTGACAGAGCTTATGTGATTCTAAAGGAATCTGAAGCCGATGCTCGAACTGTGGATATAGTGCGGATACTTTTGTTCTATGCAATAGATCCGCTTGTTCTATCCGGAGGAGAGAAACCACCAGGCCGAGAAGTTATCGAAACATCTGCGAGAAAACTTCTATCTCAGCTGATAGAGTTGAGTGAGTCATCTCCGGCTCCTGCTCCTCTTCCTGCTCCTGCTCTTGCTCGTGATCGTTCAAAGTCCACTGCACATGATGCTGTTGGAAAAGTCCAACCTCTAAGTTTTAGGGCTACTATGATGTCTAATCATGTTGAGATGAAGAAAGGTGACTGGATGTGTCCAAAGTAAGTTATATTAGCTCATGAAGAAATATTCATAGCTTGTGTAATAATTTCTGCAAATTCAACTTTTTATTTTGAGTGTATTTTCAGAGTTTGAAAGACATTGTTAATGTGCAGAACTAAAGTTTCCCCATTCATTATCCATTTGTCTTTAGAAATGAAGCAAGTGATCCATCATGTATCAATTCATATAGATATAAAATTATCTCTTGTAAATGTGCAGCGAGAATTATTACCTTTTGTTCCTGTTTATTGTAGTTTATTTTCTGTGTGATGTATTCATGCAGAAGTATATTTGACTGGTGGATGGGTGGTTTTGTTTTAGATATCCTTTTGTCAAAAATGCACTTGCTTCTTCTTTGTCATGGATACCAATCATTAAACTTTCCATAATTATTCTTGTGTTAATAGAAGTGTTCTGTCTCTTGACATCTATAATTAGATGTTGGCTATTGAGTGATTTGATTTGATCCTAATAGTCAGCTCTTTTTCACCCCATATTTTCTGCAGATGCAATTTTATGAACTTTTCTAGGAATATCCAATGCTTAAATTGTAAGGATGATAAGCCGAAGGATATTAACCCTCCTATTGAAATGAAGGAAGGAGATTGGACCTGTCCTGAGTAAGTCCTCTATTTGCTCACTAGCATTTTCTATTAAGGCATTGTAAATTCCTACATGTGATTATCAGCTTCCTTTCAAAAAGTATGATAATGTCGGTCAATAATATAATTATATGAAGTGCCTCATGGCTTCTTCTATGAATTTTTGCTTCACAAGCTTGCTTTTCAAGCTGACTTGTATCTTCAAGACAAATAACATTTTGAAGATTTTTCTCCTATTTTCCCCCCTATGTTATCCATATTCGCGTCGTCATCAATTACTCGTGTTCAGTTTTTCCGTTTTTGGTTTCTTTAGTATGCTGAGTTTCTAACTGCTCTTTGGTTTTGCTACAGATGTAGCTTTTTAAATTTTTCCAGAAACATAAAGTGTCTGAAATGCAAAGCAGATGGACCCAAGAGGGTCGACAACACGAATGAGGTTCAAATGAAAAAGGGAGATTGGACATGCCCACAGTAAGCCTCCTATTTTTTCTGATAAGGAAATTCCCATTTTGTTTTGTACGATAGAAAATGAATCAATTTTATGTCAACTACTCCTTTTGTTTCCTAAGATGATTGTCACATTTGCAAAAAAATAAAATTGTTTTAATCTTCTATATACAATTACAAACATCTTTGAATTTTAGCTAATAAAAGGAGCTACACAACTTTGTTACAAACAAGAGCAAAATTTATATTACATTATGATGATTAATAACATCCTAGCATTACACTATGGAATAGAATCAATATGTGGGCTTTGACTTGTTAGTTAAAGTATCATGAATTTTCCTGTGTATGTAGGTGTGGGTTCATGAACTTTGCTAGTAATGCCAAGTGTTTGCAGTGTCCTGAGCTAAGGCCCAAGAAAAATCCTGGGGATTGGAGTTGTCCTAAGTAAGTCTTTCTCTTCTCCAAACCATAAAAACCTTTTTTTTTTCATTGTAGAAAAAAGTCTTTTTTCTTTACATGAATTTTTCTATGTATTTAGGTGTGATTTCATGAATTTTTCGGGTAAAGTCAAGTGTTTCCGATGCGAAGAGCCAAACCCGAGTCCCAAGAAATATCCTGGTGATTGGAGTTGTCCAAAGTAAGTACATTGTTTTTCTTGAATTTGGATTACATGCAATTACAAGCATTTTGACTGTCCGATCAAATATCGGTCGGTCTTAATTTTATTGCAGATTTTGATTTTTTTATACAAAAATTCCAATCTTCAAAATCTTAAAATCTGAATTGTCTGATCTTGATCAGACGACCGACATGGTGTGATTGCGTGCATTCACAACACAACCCAAATCCGATTTTCTTCCCCCCATCCCATCATCTTATTGCAAATTTGCAATTAAATTTTTTTTTTACTTCATTTAATTTCATCTATTGCTTCTTGTAGATGTGATTTCTATAACTATGCAAGAAATACGAGTTGCCTAAAGTGCAATACTAAACATCATAAAGAACAAGCAACCGGTGAGGATGAAGAACATATTTGGAGGAGACGAAACTGATTAAGAGTAAATCATCAGGCTTAATGTTTGTTATGTCACGAATGTGGTTTTGGTTGTAAAAAAATATTTGTTACAAATTCATTCTGCATCCAATTTTTTTTCTCATACTTTAAATAAATGTTGAGTTAATAGCTTCTCATTTTTGGAAATTTCACATTTACAACCATTAGTGATACGCAAAATTGTCTGATTGCCTATGAATGTGTTCTGTACATAACTAATAATGTATGACCCATGCCACACACGACATAAAGTGAAAATAGAATTATATATAACCTTTAGGAATTTGGTTTAGTTTATATTTATATTACATTGGAAAATATAAAATGAGTTTAATGTTTATACATCGATCGTATACAATATTTATGGCTATTCAATATTTTATTCTCACTCCATATAGTGAATTTAAAAATATGACTTGTCATATTCATTTAACTATGTGACAACGTATTATTAAATACATGTGTAAAATGTATCGACTAAGTAGTTGGGTTAATGATTTAACAAACGTCAACGGCAGTTGGGTTAATGATTTAACAAACGTCAACGGCGCTTGTTGAGAAGATTTTGAGTTCAAATTCAAATATCGCGTGTTGCGTGTTGAAAAGGTCTTGAGTTCAAATTCAAATATCTAACGTAACTATTTTAATACTATGTTATAAAAAATACATGTGTAAAATATTCTTATACTTGTAATATATACAAATTAAATTAATACTTTTTTGACATCAAATTAAAATTCATACTTACAAAATATTATAAATGTTTTTCTTGTAATAAATGGCCCGGTAAAAATAAAAAGTAATGAACTAGTGATTGACATTTTGCCCCGCAAATTTTACCATAATATTAAACTCAATCTATCTCGCAAATTTTACCATAATATTAAACTCAATCTATCTCGCAGTAAATGATTCATTTATAAAACATTTTTTTAGAAATGAATAATCCTTTTAATTATCAATACAATACTAATTATATTTTTTGTAAATGTACTCTAATTAGTACTACTTGAATCACAACCAATTCAATTTCATCCATTTTGCATTTATAATATGATAAATATATCAATATTTTTTATAGAGGTAATTTAGAAAAATATTATTCTCTCTTTCATCTATTCATTTTTCTTAAATATATGAAATGATCATCAATCATTGTGCAGAGAATAAAAACATGTATGGAATAAAACAATGTAATCCATCTGCACAATTAATGACATCATGTTATATGAACCCTTTTTGTTGGCTTGTGCTTCAATTCAATTTACCAAAACTTAATGAACAAAATAAAATGTTGTTAAGATAACTAAAGACACAACATCCAATCACTTCTCAGTAATTTTTTTCTTTCAAAGTATCTTCTGACACCTATAACCTTGTGAAAGAAACAAAGTAGAAGAATAATGTCATTCCTGAAATACTTGTGCTATTTTAACTGTGCAGTCAAAATAAATGGAAGTAACAATCAAGTGATTGTAGATATTTTTTTTAAAACTCTGCATATATATATAAATGAATGAACCTCACACATCAATTGATTGCATGTTTAAACATTTCAAGTTTTTAAAAGAAACACTTATGTTTCCTGGCCTGACAAATCAAAATCATCAAATATGCTTCAAGGAAAAGAATCATTAAAAATAAATGCATTGACTATGTTCATTAAATCCTTATTTATGTGTATAAAAAAAATGTATATTATTTTACATATAAAAATACTTTTGTAGTTGAGTAAAAATATATCATTCTTTCCGCTCAGTTTCTTTTCACTTTTCATTCATTTTCCATTCATTTTCTCTTCACTTTTTCTCTTTAATCAATCTTTTCTTTTACTTTATTTCCTTATCGTCTGCAATATGCAAGCACAATTTTGTTAGTATTCAATAGTATTAGAATCATTACACCATGTCAGTCCCTAAGTAGAAGAAAAGAGAGAAAAGAACACTTTAGGGATACATACAGTAATGTCTCCCTTGTACGACTTTACAATCAATCAAAACATACCAAAAGGAAAACCATAAAATATAAATGGAATCCAGTTCATTTTCTAAAATTTGGGGTACATAGAGAGAATCAATTTAATTATTGTATTGATTTATTTAATTCAATACCATAAAGTTAACTATTATATGATTTATTTTTCAGTTATAAATTTATGTTATGTACTAATAATAACCACAATGTTAATTATGACATAAATGACATTTAAATACAAGTTAATTTATAATAACACTTTGATACATATTTATCAAATTTTTTATTTATAAAATATTTTATCAATTTTTGTTAGTTTTAAATTTTTTTTTGTCTTATAAAAGATGGTAAATGTTATCATAATTAAAACACATAATTCGAAATTAGATATATATTTATTTCTATGTGAAACAAAGAAAAGAAATGGAGACTGAACCACAAAATCCATCTCTCAATCCTTCTTTAACTCTAAACCCAAACCAATTGTTGGAGAAGTGAAGAAGGTGTTAAAGTTAGCAGCACCATTAATATTTGTGAATCTTTTGATTTATGGATTACAAATTATATTTATAATGTTTGTTGGACATCTTGGTGAATTGCCACTCTCTGCTGCCAGTTCTTTTGACAAAACCAAATCACCAACAACTAATAGGTTTAAAAACATAAAAAACAATAATGAGAAGTAATTAACATTGAAATTGAAAATGATTTTAATTATAGAACCAATAAGACAGAATTTGCAACAACAGCACCACTGCTTTCAAGTCCAATCTTGTTAACCATAATCCAACAAAAAAGAACATGTAGTGAAGTTATTATACTAGCAATCACCATCAATGGAAATACAATATTTTGAGTATGTAAGAATTTATTAAGAGATTGTAGAAGACCATAAGCAAATAGGCTTGGAATCATTAACATTGCATATTTTCCAGCTTCTGCAGATATTTCAGGATCTTGGTGAAACCAAATGAAAATGGAATTTGTGTTTGTCCAAATAATTGATATTGGAATGCAAACAATCGTCAAAATGAAGATGGCTCTTTGCATAAGTATGCCTAACATGTGATGCTGATTTGCTCCATATGACTGCCCACATAAGGTATCCAATGCACATGCCATTCTTGACTATATTTTCACCAAAACAAACTCCATTTCAAAATATAAACAAAAATTTGTTACATATATTTCGTTCATATTTTGAATTATATACATCAACTTTTAGGCTATTTCACCCATTTTCAATACAACTAACAAAATATTCATACATTCGCACACGTAACACATTTTGCATCTATTTTAAAAGTTGTTAGTCACATCCCTGTTTTTTCCAGTTACATCTAAACAGATTACTTACGTGAACTTAGTCAATTCATGTAAAATTAAATTCGTATAAATTGAGTTTATGTAGTCTATTTAAGTTTAACTAGAAAAAAAATGGTGTAACCAACGAAATTGAAATGAGTTAAGTTGCAAATAAGTAATCAATTAACAATAATCTTAACTAAAAGGAAAGGAAAGTCACCATAACATTGAAACCAGTGAATTAATAAGTGAAGTAAAATTAGAAATATGTTTGTAAAAGATACACATTTGACAATCTACAAAAATATGAATGATCTAACATAATGAGCCATTAACAATATCTTTTACGGATGATTATGGTAAATCATTCATATTCTTATAAAAAAAATTAATGAATCAACTACAAGGTGACGTGAAAGTTAATGGGTCATTGGCGAAAGTTATTTATAAAAATATTTATATTTTTTTCTTTAACGAATTAATTATTGAGGACTAATAATCAGGTCTAAAAAGTGACAAACTAGAAGTTTGTTTAAATAATAATAATTAAAAGACACTAAAAGTGAAGTAATTTGCTTTTGACTTTTTAGGTTTAGAGTTTTTTTTCCCTTTATTTGGACCCACGTCCAAAAGTCTTTAACAAATTCAAAGCTTAAATTTCATATCTAGACAACATTGGTATGCGACATTTGTTAGGAAAACGTGGAACTAAACAAACTTTTAACAGTAAAACTCATACATTAAACGTGAAAAGATGAGTAGTTTGAGTTTGAACTCACACCCAACATTTAAAAAATAAAAAGACATTTATCCTATCCTTTTTTAAATAATCAGATTGCAGCCGTATTTTCTTATCCATAGATTGAGATGAGTTAAAATAATTAGTTCTCAATTAGATATCTTCCTTAAACCTAAACAAATCGTGTTCTAGTCTGTATTGTGTTGGTGAATTTAAATTGATTTTGTTTTTTTTTTTTCATATATATATATAAAATGTTTTTGGTTGTTTTCTTATTTATTTTATTCTA
>JBBPBP010009780.1:29703970-29727601 GCA_037974735.1 Cicer chorassanicum
CTTTATCTCGGATAAAAACATTCAAGAATTAAAATAATAAACAAGATACATTTGAGAATTAAAATAATTAATAAAAAATATATTTAAATATATTTTTATAACTTTAATATATTAAAAGAAATTGTGACAACGTTTCGTCTATTTAAGGAGCAAAATTACCTTTTACTCTAATTTATTTTTATTTTTAGATAGTAAATTTTTTAGCTAAAATTGTGAACAATTGTATGTATGTTTGAAAGATTCTTATGTTTGTATTTACCGTGGGAATGATCCTATTTGATGCTAGTCATTGTAGTAATTATAATATTCGAAGTATCTGCTTCTCTTCTTTAAAGGTCGTTCAACAGAGGACATGTTTGTAGTGTCGTATAGTTCAAGTCCTTGTCTTAAATTTGAGTTGAGTTAGAAGTTAGTAGAATAAGATAAGTATAATAATTTAATGATTTAATCAATAAAATATAATTTACCTATAAAAAATTGAAATATAATAAATTAGATATACAAATAAAAAAACAAAAAAGAGTTTCATATTAATTAAAAATATAAATTTTAATAATAAATTTTTGACAATATATATCATTTTATCATTTTTTAAAAACTATTGATATAGAATATTTAAAAATAAAAATATTATTAAAAATTACAAAAATCATGAATATTAATTTAAATTTTTTAACATTAAATATAATTTCCTTGCAAGAATAGTTTAATCATTCACATATAATATATATATATATATATATATTAATTTATTTAACATATATTATAGAGTTATTTACGTAGTCGTAATATTTTTTAAAATGAAATTTTTTATTTAGTAGGGTCAATGAATTTTTTAAAAATTATTTAGTTTTATTTAATATTTTTTTTTAATTTATAAAAATGAAAAATATTACAAATAAATTTAGAAAAAAAAATGTAATTATGTCACAAGAGTATTTTTTATTTAAATAATGTTATCATGTGCCTATTAAACACAACTATATAATAAATTTTTTCATATCTATATTATATCTTATGTTTATCCATCTTTTTTATCTATCAAAGTTACGTGACACCAAAGTTTAAGGTTTTGACTGGGCAAAACATACGCACAAAATCAGATTAATTAACGTAACAATAAGAGATAAAACGCAAGCATTCATTTTTAAATTAATTAAATAAATAATTTTTCATTTATTAAAAAATAATAATACACCATAAGGCCAAGGCCAAAGTACATACATCCACCTTATATACCCTACTAGTGTGTGATATTCCTCATATGTGGGACTTCTTCATTTTTTCAATTCGCAACAACCCTAATTCATTAATGTCATTATTATTTCCAACAATTATCCATAAAAATCATCTGTCATTTCCAACAAATACTTTTTTATGATGTTCCACGCTTGATTTGAATTTACATATAATTTAATTTATGTAGCAAAAGAATCTTAAGAATAACGACAAAAATTTACATCTCTATCAGAATCCAAAGTGGTATCTCAATATTGTGGTTGAGAATTGGGGAGGACAATAAACGATAAAAATGACCACATGCATTATTAGTACTATCATATGCAGCCAATTATTATAATGGAAAGTAAAGTAGAACATATATAAATAATTGAGAGGTGACACCAAAATGGTTATCGGCCCTTGGAAGATAGAAGGGGGACATTATGCCACAAATAGCATTGCATTATAGAAAGAAAAAAACAACAAATGAATAATAGAAAGCCTTTGTCCATACTTCAAGTAAGGGATTGGAAATTGTGTGTAGGGATTGAAAAAAAACCATTATTTCCAAAGACAACTTTTTTTTTTCAAACAATTTTCATAAGGAATCTTTTTTTTTTTTTTAATTGGGAGAATGAGAAATTATTATTAATAATGATAACACTAATGACTATTTTATAACTATCTTATATGAGATTCGAACTTTGTCATTTAATCCTCTGAAAAAAATTTGCATATAAAAATAATCTGATGATCTAGGTATAGGTTATGAAGATAGGACTATACAACTTGATGATCTGTAGTAATCATACAGATCATCAGCAAGTCCATTCATAAAGATAGTACTCTACAACTTATGTTGGATTCATAATTCAAATATCTGGCAAAACAGACACTAAATCAGGAAGGGAAGACTGGATCAGATTATCAAGTAGATTCCGATGAGGGCAGTTACGTAATTAACGTAACAATAAGAGATAAAACGCATTTACTAAAAAATAATAATACAAGTCAAAGCCAAGGCCCAAGCCGGGTCGGCCTACCGGCGGCGGCTGCGCGCGCGTGTGTGGTGGTCAACTTTGCATGCGTTCTTCCTCCTTCACAAAATTGGGGTACCCCTTGGGACCCCTAGGTACATACATCCACCTCATATACCCTACTAGTATGTGATATCCCTCCTATGTGGGACTTCTTCATTTTTTCAATTCACAACAACACTAGCTCATTAATGTCATCATTATTTCCAACAATCTTCCATTAAAATCATCATCATTTCCAACATACATCATAGAGAGTATAAATTTTTTCATAACCAAGTATTTATTTATTTTTCCTCTCATAGATTGTTTCATAACCAAGTATTTATATTTGGATCACTATTATATATCAAATATCAATCTCTCTTTGTCAGATATTTGAATTATGAATCCAACACAAGTTGTAGAGTACTACTATCTTTAATGGCTAACTCGGATGATAAAAGAAAAATCATTATAACGATGGTACCTATATTTTTAGCGTGTGTCACTTTCTCGTCATTTATATATTATAGAGAGTATAGATTTTAACATAAACACCTTAAGATATGTTTTTTTTTTCTCGTAGACTATTTTATATTCAAGTATTTATATTTGAGTCACTATCAGATATCAAATATGAATCTCTCTTTGTCAAAGATTTAAAATATGATTCTCATACAAGTTGTAGAGTACTATCTTTAAAGTCTAACCCGAAGGATAAAAGGATAGTCATTATAACGACGTTACATGTATCCGTAGTATGTTTCACTTTTCCATTGTTAATATTGTTGAATATGGTATCACCTAAAAAAATAAGTAAAATTGGTGGGTTCCACTATGGGAGTAAGTCCAAACAACAAACCCTACAACTAAATTCGATTCCACTCTTTCTAATTCTTTAATATCTTTTTTTTTCTTTCAATATATACATACTAATTTAGAGAAAAAAAGTAATATCAGTGGGTTCCACTTCGGGAGTGAGCCCACCCAACAAACCGTACAACTGAACTGGATTCCACTCTTTCTAGTTCTTTAATGTCTTTTATATATATATATATATATATATATATATATACTATTTTAGAGATAAAAGTAAAATCGGTGGGTTGCACCCAACAAACCATACAACTGAATTGAATTCCACTCTTTCTAGTTCTTTAATGTCTTAGAAAAAAAGTAAAATTGATAGGTTTCACTTGGGATATGAGTCCACCCAATAAACCATACAACTGAATTGAATTCTACTCTTTCTAGTTCTTTAATGTCTATTTTTTCTTCTATATATACTTACTTATTTATAGAAAAAAGTAAAATTGGTGGGTTTCTCTTGGAGAGTAAGTTTACCCAACAAAACGTTTTAGGTATATTATATGATTTGATGCATTGAATCGTAAAAATTAATTTTATTTTTTTTACCTCAAACACTTACAAAGAACAAAAGCGAAATATTTCAACACTTTCACAATTGTTCTAACGTGTGTCGTGTCACTAAGGGGATGATGTCTAGTTTATTTTTCTATGAATAGCAATTCCTACAAAGGAACTAGAGCCATATGGTTAGATTTTGAAGCTCACTGGTCATTGGTCCACTGTTTTTAAATTACTTCAAATTTCTAGTAAACTTTAACCATTCAATCATTTATCTTCTCAACAACCTTCAATTCTTTTCATTTACTTTCAAAGTAATTTATTTGTTTGGTCATTTTTAAAGCTTTGATTTACTTTCACACCATTACTTTTTTTCAAGTCTTTAATTTGTTCAGGATACTAATGACCTGGTTTGAGAGCCACCGTCCACTAGTCTTCTTCTTCTTTTTCATCAATTAGAGAGAGGTGTTTCTAAAGTTATTTTTTGGCCTAATATCACATTTTTAATTTTCTTCTCATTTTATATAAATAAACGGTTCAATATAATAAGTTTTTTTTAAATTTTGTTTGTAATTTTGGTTTGAGTGCAATAATTTGTTATCATCTTGATGCAGCAATGTTTGATTTCCCGTCTCGTTGCGAAGTTCGTTTGATTCAAATTGACATATTAGTTTCAATCAATTACGAATTCAATAATGACTTTGACATCGTAACGTTAAAAAAATTCAAAGATATATATTTCAAACACTTTAAAGTTTATCACATTTGTAACCATTTTGTTGTTTTATAATATTAGTCTCCATGGTCACTTCTTACGGAGATAATTTTTGATCCCTTTTCATTTTGGATCTTTTTACAAAAATAATGAAAAGCCTCAAAGGCATCATTTTTATGTTTTAAAAATAAGACCCAAGTAAAGCGTGAAAAGTCATCAACAATTACAAATCCGTACCTTTTTCCACTAAGGCTATGAGTTTTAATAGGACCAAAAAGATCAATATGAAGTAGCTCAAGAGGATGGTTTGTGGAAACAATATTCTTAGAATGAAAGCTATTTTTTACTTGTTTTCCTTTGGCACAAGCTTCACAAATTTTGTCCTTTTCAAAATCAATTTTTGGTAGGCCTTTAACTAACTCTAATTTGGACAATTTAGAAATAGTGTTTAAACTTATATGACCGGCTCGTTTGTGCCATACCCATTTATCCTTTTCAATGGATACAAAACAAGATTCAGTAGGCAAATCATCAAGATATAGCTCATATAAATTCTTTTTTCTAAAACCGGAAAAGAAAACTCTACCCGAGGATGAGTGTTTCACCTCACATAGATTGGGTTTAAAAATAACTTCAAAACCACTATCACAAAGTTGGCTAATGCTAAGCAAGTTATGTTTTAAACCATCTACATATTGAACATTTTCAATTTTGGCAGAATTTTTATTACCAATGATACCGTTACCTTTTATTTGAGCTTAATCGTTATTACCGAATGTGACCGATCCTCCATCCTTTATTTCCAATGAAATAAAGCAATCTCTATCCCCTGTCATATGCCTTGAGCAGCCACTGTCCAAGAACCAAGGCCTTCTTTTGTTGATCAGAGGATGTACCTGAGTTTGAGTTTAATAGTGACTTAGGTACCCACCCATATAGAGGTGGGTCCTTGTTGGTTAGTCCGTCCTCTTGTGAGGATTTTTCTTTTGTGATAACAAATGGAATCTTGATGTCCAGATTTACCACAATATGAACATCCTTTCTTGATGTTATCTGCCCTTTTCTTGGCGTAACATCTTTTAAAAGTATGTCCAAGCTTTTTGCAAAAGGTGCATCTTGGCCTATCCTCTTGTTTCTTTGGAATAAAAAATTTTTCATAAAGTTTTTGTTTTTGAGAGCTTTTAAATCCAATCCCAGCTTTGTCAAAAATTCCAGATTGTGATCCCATAATCTTTTGAAAAGTATCAGTGGATTTAACAAAGTTGGAAAGATCATTTTTGAGTTCTTTAACCTCTATTTTCAAAATTTCCTTCTCTGCATCCTCTTCTGGAGGATTGGTTTTGAGAGTCTTTTTGTTTAAACTAGAGTATTGCTCAGATAGCTTTTCATGAGATAACTGCAGCTCTTGAATTGTTTGTTCATATTTTTTATTCTTAGCTTGTAGTTCCTCATTTAGCTTCTTTATTTCAAAAAGTTGGTTTTTAAGAAATCCACATTTTTGAGATAAAGTGTTTGAGTCATTTAAAAGATTGTCAAACTCTATTTCTAATTGTTCACAATTAGGACAAAGTTCAGATATGCTTACCTTTCCATTTTCTGTATTTGCCATGAGACAGAGGTTGGCCTCTTCTTCCTTTTCTTGCTCCGAGGATGAGTCATCACTATCATCCCACGTGATCATCATGGACTTGTTTTTGGAAGGAAATCTTCTTGATCCCTTTTTGTTTAGAGGACACTCAGTTTTGTAGTGACCCAACTTGTTGCATCCAAAACAAGTAATCTGACTTTTGTCAGATTTTTCTTTTTGAGGAGATCTTTTGTCATGTCCTCTACGAGTTATCATCCTCTGGATCCTTCTGGAAATGAGAGCTAGTTCATCTTCTTCCTCAGATAGAGGATAGTCTGCACTTTCTTTCTTAGTAACATCTTCAGCTCTTTTGGAGGATGAGCTTTCTGTTTGGCTTGTTTTTAGAGCTATCATTTTTCCCTTTTTGCTTGGTTTGTCAGCCAGCAACAGAGGTTCATGAGCTCTTAGAGTTCCAACCAAATCTTCTAATTTCATGTTGGCCAAGTCTCTTGCTTCGGTGATGGCAGTCACCATTGGTCTCCATTCTTTTGGTAAACTCCTCAAGATTTTTCTTATCCTCTCTTGAACAGAATATACCTTTCCAAGAGATCTGAGATTGTTTAATATGATTGTCAATCTTGAGAACATTTCATCAATCGTTTCTTCCTCCTTCATTTCAAATAACTCGAACTCTTTTACTCCCATGTCAATCCTTGCTTCCTTCACATGACTTGATCCTTCATGATGAATCCTTAGAGTATCCCACAATTCCTTGGCGTTTTTGCATTCTTCAACTCTATCATATTCTTCCCTGCTCAAAGCACACGTTAGAAATAAATGAGCTTTAGAGTTTAGGAGTACCTTAGCATTTTCATCCGCCGTCCATTGTGCTTGAGGTTTGTCATCGGAGGTTGCATCCGTGTTGTTGACTCTAATGACATGATCCCCATTTTCAATAACAGACCACATGTTGTTATCTTGAGATATGAGAAATAATCTCATCTTACTTTTCCAATGGTAGTAATCTGTACCATCAAAGTAAGGAGGTCTAGTGGAGGATCCTCCTTCAGGAACATACTTAGCTTTTGACATTTTTTCTTTGGATCTTTTTCTCTTACACTGTTAGATGTAATATTTATAGAGAACCTTGCTCTGATGCCAATTGATGGAGCTAAAAATCACTAGAAGGGGGGTTGAATAGGGATTTTGAGGTTTAAAAATTATTTTCAAAGTGTATGAGTTTCTGTCCTCTCAGTGAGGATGCGAACTGAAAAATGGTTTTTAAACTTTTCAAGTAAACTCAGAATAAGTGCAAGGAAATGTAAAGAGATAGACACACAAATTTTATCCTGGTTCACCCAATGATGGCTACGTCCAGTCCTCACAACCTTGTGAGATTTTCACTAAAGATCAACAGATCAACCTCTTGCAGAGGATGATTACACTTTGTGTATTCTCAAGCTTCACCAAGCTTACAATCAACTTTCAAATGTTTTCAAGTTCAACTAACTTGAAAATTACAGAGTAATATGAGTATGATTTGTTTTTCTCTCAACTAAAACACTTTCTAAAAGATATTTCAAAGATCTAGTGTATGAATAGAGAAAGTGTGATGAGAGGATGAATATTGCTTAAGATAAATGATATGATTCTTGATCTTTTTCTGCAATATTGGTGTGTGTTGTAATGAAGAGCTTCCTGCCCTTTTATAGAGTCCTTGATAGCTCTTTCATGAGTTAAAAACTTCATGACCGTTGAGGAGGATGCGGAGTTTTGTCCAATGGTCTTTGTGCTGAAATTACAACATTGCCATCCAGCCATCCTTGGACCTATGCAGTCCATCCTCTGCGTAGCCTTTTGTCTTGGTCTTGTGTAGCCTTTTGATTTTTTCATTCTTCAAGACTTGTGACTTCTATTTAGAGCTTGTTTGCAGTTGCCTTTCAATATCTTGACTTTGCTTTATTTTTCCAATCACTCAAGAGTGAAATATAGGGCTGCCCTTAGCCTTTTCACATGGCATGGAGACTTGCAAACATGTCACTTCTTGAATCCCAAAGCTACAAGCTATCCTTGGACCTTGTATAGCTAGCCTTGTGATTTCTTTTGATCAAATGCTTCATATTATTGCTTATTCATGCTGATTTGATCTCTGTTGATGGATTAAAAACGTTATTCTCGCGAGGATGGAAAATCTCAACTTGAAGGCCCATCCTCTCAAGGTTCTGGCCATCCTCCAGCTTGAAACCTTAATGAATTAATCCATATTTTTCTTCCTTTTGTTCTAAATGATGATTAACCTGTTTTCTTATAATGATTCACTCAAAAGCACAGATTAGTATTAACCACAATCATAATCTCTTAAGTAATTTTGTTATCATTAAAATCAAATGAGAGATTTTGTCTCAACAGGATTAAATCCCCTTTAGTCTTGATTTTGTTATGTTTTTAAGGGTTATTTTAGTAGTTTAGAATATTATGTTATTTAAAGAGTACATGTTGTGATTTAGTGTTTTTAGTTGGAATTATATTGGGTTGTGTTGAATTGTGCAAGAAATTATATTTGGGCTAAATCTGGAGCAACGTAGTGCATTATCTGAAGGTACAACAGAGCGTAGAAATGTGGAACCATACATGTGCAAAATTTCAATGTGATAATTTGAGACCTTGATCATGTCAAGGATCCTAATTTTCACAACCTCCACTATGCCCTAGCCACCATACACGTTCTCCAACCATTTTGCATCACTACCATCATGTTTCACCTCATTTTGAAGTCATTGGAGTTAGTGTTGGAGCTTTGTATTGAAGAAAAGGAACTTGTACTTTGAGTTGAAGCATAATCACTTGTAGTTGCTCGAATGCCTTGTATTATTCCTCTTTTCTTCATCCTTAATTCATTAAACTTAACTATAATGAATTTATCTATGTTAGATTTGATTTCCATATTATTCTCTAATCTCAATATAATATAAAATTCTTTATAGTTAAGGAATAATGAGGTTTTAAATGAAGTTTATTTGATAGTATGTTGTAGTGCATTTAGTTTCCTTTTAAGTAAATTATTTTTCTATCTTTAATATTTAAATCTTAGGCGAATTTTCTCTCATTATTTTTTGCATTTTTTATCTTAAATTTACTTTTCATTGTGAATTCCAAATGTTTATAGTTGTTATTTGTTACTTTAGATTCTTGACAAATGTACCAACTTTAAGGAATGGTTGAAAAAATTCTGACCATCCAAACCAAGTGTGATACAACATAGGCACCAAATATGCATGCCATTTGTCACAAATGCTCCTTGGACTGCTCAAGAGGCATCAATCAGTGGTAATACCAATATTTGAAATGCCAACAAGTTTTATTAATCCTTATAAAGATGTCATATGGTCGCCAAAAAAATTCGAATCAAAATGTTGAGTTCCTTCAAATGCAAAGAATATGGCACAAGGATCTCGTGGGGTTAACACTTGATTTTTATTGTGCCCTTTAGATAAAATGAACAAATACTTTATACGAACAGTTTAGAAGAATTACTGTATAAAATGATTTCATTTGTTTTTTAAATCTATATAAAATAATCAAATGAATTAATTAATGTGGACAGAAAGAATATATGTAATATTGTTTAATTTTTTAAAAAAGATGGCTCACTTTTTTTATGCACTTGTATCGATTTTTTTTTTCATTTCAGAATACTATTCACATTTTTTAAATATAGTTTTGTTTTTGGTTATTCATTTTTTAAATACTCTAATATTTATAAGTATAATCATGTATTTAAATGTATCAATATATGTATTATAGAGAAAAAGCGTTGTATACTATCCATGTAAATCAATTTTACACAGACAATTAATGAGTCATTAATTTTATTATCTCATCTCATAATTGTAACTTTCATCAATTTATAACTATATAATCAATAGTTGGTGTTACATGTGAGTGTAAAACTATTTACACCAACAATTCATATTTATTAAACTCTTATTTATATGTATAAAAAATGTATATTATTTTAAATATAAGAGTACTTTTGTCATTGAATAAAAATATATTATTCTTACCACTCACTTTCTTTTCACTTTCACTCGTACCGAACAATTAAAAACTTATTTCACTTTCCACTCATTTTCCCCTCGCTTTCTTTCTTTAATCAATCTTTCCTTTTACTTTAATTTGTTTATCGTCTACAATGGGCAACCACAATTTTGTGAGTTTGGAGAATGTTTGGGTCTTTGTTGAAAATGTGATTTAGTAAACTTGAATCAATTAATAACTATACAATTAATGGTTGGTGTTACATGTCAGTGTAAAATTATTTACATTGATAATGTATATACCTTAAACCCTTATTTTTATGTATAAAAAATGTATATTATTTTACATATAAAACTACTTTTGTCATTGAATAAAAATGTATTATTCTTACCATTCACTTTCTTTTCACTTTCACTCATATCAAACAATTGAAAACTTATCTCACTTTCCACTCATTTTTCCCTCACTTTCTTTCTTTAATCAATCTTTCCTTTTACTTTGTTTTGTTTATCGTCTACAATGGGCAACCACAATTTTGTGAGTTTGGAGAATGTTTGGGTCTTTGTTGAAAATGTGATTTAGTAAACTTGAATCAATTAATAACTATACAATCAATGGTTGGTGTTACATGTCAGTGAAAAATTATTTACACTGATAATGCATATACATTAAACCTTTATTTATATGTATAAAAAATGTATATTATTTTACATATAAAAGTACTTTTGTCATTGGATAAAAATGTATTATTATTATCACTCACTTTCTTTTCACTTTCAGTCATACCGAACAATCAAAAACTTATGTCACTTTCTTTCTTTAATCAATCTTTTTACTTTATATTTTTTATGGTCTACAATGGACAACCACAATTTTGTAAGTTATTAGTCATTAGATTCATTACACCATGTGTTAGGCCCTATGGAGAGTAAAAAAGAGAGAACAAAAACACTTTAGTACTTAGAGCAAGCTCTGCCAAAGGAATGTCTCCCTGTACAACTGAAACATCAGTTTCATTACAATCAATCAAAACATAGCAAAAGTAACATCCATAAAATATAAATTGAAATCTAGTCATTTTCTAAAACTTGAGGTACATATAGAGAATAAAAAATAAACGATAAGCAATCCAAATACTCATTAGTTTCCAGCTTGGTCTGTTATATGAGACACTAAAAAAGACGGTGAATGAAAAAGAGATAAAGTGATCCAAATAATCATTAGTTAGTCATTCTATCATTCTCAATCAAGAGGGATAGCTACAACTAATGCCAATAAAAATATAAATATCTGAAAAGAGTAGATAAGATGAACCGCAGGGAAACAAAAGTGCCCATGGCTAAACTTGCCCTGTCTTTATCTGTTTGAAACCATGCAGTAACATGAGGATAGCTACCCAAAAGAAGCTGAATTATCTAAACCTTCTGAACAGTTTTTGTCATGGGAAGTCAATGAAATTTTTTATGTTAATAGTAATATAGTAGTCTATGAAACACGGATAAGCCCATCGTCACCTTTACCCAAAGTGTTCTTCTCTTCCACCAGAACTATGCGAACGTACTTCTGCACCCACTGCATCCTTCCGTCCATTCAAAAGTTCCTCTTCCACATGATGTAACGGAGCAGAGATAAGTTCAAACATCTCTCTGTATTCCTCCACCGTGGTTGTTTGTTTTAGACTCATCAAGGACTGTATCTAGCATAAAGTTTTGGCTTTTATTCAATTATACTCGAGCTATCTTTTATGTCATCAACCTGGACATAGGGAAGAGAAAGATATATACGGTTAAGGAGAGCAGTAGGTTTCACATCTTTCCACTAGAAAACATGAAGTTGACAACTCATGTTAGAAGAGCATCTCACTTTGCTATTTTTGTAAAATTATTTATAAAGGAAATTAATAGAAGGACAACATAAATATATGTGTGTGTGATCAAGAGAGTATTAATCAACCATAAGTCACAAAACAAGGAATCTAGAACATAATGCTTCCCATCATCTTTTTCTTTTCTAGTTCTCTAACTTCTCATAAACAACTGAATAAAAGTTGTCTTGAATTATTATTCTAACCGTAGTAAAGATGATATAATCTATGATTGCTGGGGGTTAGTATAAGTCAACCCCAAAACTAGATCACAACAATACCTTAGAATGGGAATTAGTCAAAATTTTGATGGACTCAAAAATGGTGAATCAAATTTTTCTAATTTAATAATAATAATAATGCGTGAACAATATAGCTAATTAATCTAGTACAAAAATGAGAATCTTCCTCTGCTTCAGCCCAAAGAGCTGATTTAGTATATAAAATGGATTATATTAAAATTCTTTTGAATCAATTTATCTAAAACAAATATTTACCTTTTGTAGCTTATTTTGAAAAAAATATTAGTAATATAATCTTTACAAAATTTAAGTGATCGCAGACACTTTGGTAAATTGTAACTCAGAGTAAGGTATTCTGCAATAAAGTCATTTAAAAGGCTTGCACACTGCCATTTAATTTAAAGAAACTCAACAGGAAGAAAAATTATCTAGAGCAAGAAGCAAGTACTCTGATAATACAAGAACAACTAACCATGGAAAAATGTCGAGAAGGGAAGACATGAACCACACTCTAGGACCGTCTATCTTAAGCTGAACTGCTGCTCTCCTTCTGAATTCCGATTGGAGCTGTCGTTGCTTTCCTTTCTGAATTATCAACAAGACTATAATTTGTTTTGTCCTTGTTAATATTTTAGGTCCAATTTTTAGCTGACTGTATGCTATTTCAACAGAGGGCATTAGTGTTGCTATCTATATCTATCTAAGTGGACTAGTACTTGCAAATCTATCTTTTTTCTACAAAACAAATGCACTTTGGGCTGACTAACCTCTCATATATATAAGTCGATATAAAGGTTCAAATGTTCGTCATACATACTTCATGAATACTTCTAGTTCTAGTTTAATTTTACCTCCATTACTAAACACTCGATCATGATATATCTAATAATGTAACTTCCTTTTGAATGAAAATACTCTGTTAACTTATAATATTGCAGGCAAAGAAGCTGGAAGCTGCAAGTGCCAAGGAAGGGGTGGAAAAGTAAACAATACAGGATGAATACATGAACAGGTTTGATTAAACAGCTGACTGATATAATCGCACTATCACTGACCTTTTTATTCAGAAACAACAGACAACAGCTATTAAATAGAACTCGGGCCATTGAACTTTATAAGAAAAAAAATCATACAAATTAAAAATTGGGCTTCTACAGAGTAACTTGCTTTAGACACCCAACTACCGAACCAATTTATTTCATATTATAAACTAATCAGAGCCTCAATACAAAGGGCTAGGATGAGCAGCATTACTTTCATATATAAGTGGTAGGACTGGGAACACAATTTCATTGAAGCTATAATTAATAAACCTGGAAATCAATCAAGCTTTACAATTGGACAGGACCATACTCAAGAGCCTGTGAACAAAATTGCTGTGATCTCAAGACATCAGAATAGAAAAATCTGCAATAAAAAAGATAAGTCATGAAGATGGGATGATATTCGCAACTAGATTAAAAGCAAAAAGGCTCAGAGTATCTTGCAGCTATTAATCTGACCTGAGGATCTCAAGCGACAAGTAACACCCCCTCTAGTTGCTAATATCATAAGAGCCGAGTATCCAAACTGCATTGAAAAGAATATTATTGTAGGACACCAATAAAAAATTATCATATTACAACATGAAAGAACCAGGAGATTAAGAAAGAATTAATGTCCATATTTAATTATATTCTAAGGGGCATCAATGTGGTATCAGCTTAATATATGTTGAGAATTGTTACTATTATTCTATTTTGGTATTATTATTCATAGCTGGCTATAGCAGTAACAGCCCAACTTACTGAATACCACCAGACTTATAAAATGCTAGCTGATATTAACAGGCTGTAGGTGCAATATGTCAAGACTAAAAAAATAAGACAAATCAAAAGCTAATAATCTTTCAATAACAATATGAACCTAACATCATCTGGCTTTAATAAAAACTAAACAGAATGATAGCCCAATTGATACCCATTTCTAATTCCATAACTTCTTTTTTATACAAGATAAGCTTAAGTAAACAAATAGTTAACTAATTTTTGTAACTAATTCTCTTCATCTATATCCTAATACCCACTGTGTAGTCAATCTTCATTTTTATGCTTGCAGAAAAAGAAAATAAAGCCAGGATGGTAGTCATGAAAATTCAAATAAACATAATTTGTAACTAGAAAACATCTCACCAAGTTTTACTCTTATAATAGACCTCTAGCAATCATTTCACAAAGAAGTTTCTCTGCCATATCTATCTTTCCTTTTTCAAATAGAGCACGAATAACTATTTCATAAGTTATAGCATCAGGAATGCAACCATTGTCTTCCATTTTTGACAGTAAGGCCAATACTTCATCAAACAAACCCTCTTTACAAAGGCCACTGATCATAACAGTATATGTCAAGACATCTAGATGATAACCTTTAATTAGAAGTATCCTAAAAATTTCTAGTGCATTTTTAAGTCTTCCACCTTTGCACAATCCGTCAATCATTACTGTGTATGTGTAAACATCTGGCTGAACTCCCCGGTCCTTAATTTTAGTAAATAATGCAATTGCTTTGTCGAGATTATGGGCTTTGCACAAAGCATCTATTAAGGAAGTGAAGGTGATCGCATTAGATGGTTGACCTCTACCCTGCATCTCATCTATAAGATCCCAAACATCAGAGATTCTCCCCGATTTGCAAAGTCCATCAATAAGGGAATTATACGTTACTGTATCAGGAATCATATTTTTCGAATGAATTTCTGCAAAGAGATTCACAGCTTCATCCACCATTTTATTCTTACATAACCCATCAATCATAATATTATAGCTATGAAGATTAGGAGTCACTCCCCATCGCACCATACTTTTGAACACATCTTTGGCCTTGTTCACTTCATTGACTAAAAAATACCCATCCATCAAAGAACTATAAGTAACAACATTAGGTTTCACTCCACCTTTTATCATCATAGCTAACACATTCCTAGCTTTTTTCACCTCCCCTTCCTTACATAAACCATCAACCAATATATTAAACGTATAAACATCAGGGTTGATGTCTTCCAACATCATTTCATTGAACAAACCAACTGCTTCTTTCAATTGACCCACAATACAAAATCCATATATTAAACTACTATAAGTAACAACATTAGGAGAAATTTTCTTGACAATCATTTCAGAATATAAATCATAGGCATCATTCACGAGTTTATCCTTGCAAAGACTATCAATAATTGTTGTGTACATTACCACACTAGGCATAACCAATAATCCTTCGATCATCCGAAGCAATTTCACAGCAGCTCTTGTTTCTCCTGTTTTACATAATCCGTCGATCAATGTCCCGTAACTAAATCCATTCAACTGAAATCCCTTTGCTATAACATCATCACAAAAATGCAGTGCTCTCTTAACCTCGCCGTTAAGACAAAGACCTTTGATAAGTGTAGTCAATGTTACAGTATTTGGTTGATAACCTAGCTTAAAAATCTTTCCCAATACAGAAAATGCAAAATTGAGTTGATGCATATGGCAGAAACAATTAATCAAAATGCTTAAAGTAACAATGTTAGGTTGAATTCCTCTAAGTTCCATTTGTTGAGAAAATGAAATAGCAGTGTGGAAATGATTCATCTTAACAAGGGAACCTAAAATTTTACCGAATTCGAAGATTGGTGGAGTAGGATTTATAGAGAGGATTTGATTGAATGATGAAACGGCGTCGTCGACATTGGAAATGAATGAGGGAAGAGGTTGAGAGTATAATCGAAGAAGGAAAGTGGAGAATGGAAGAAAATTGAGAGTGGGAACAGAGAGAGCGTACCTTAATCTGAATACAGGAAATGACATTGCAGTCAATGTGTTTGCGTTTATGTTGCAATGAAAAATATTCAGTGTACTCAAAAATGTTATACCGAAGGAACAAGAGTTTGGGGTTTTTCGCTTTCGGTGGAATTGTTTCGTTTTGTTAAAAATCATTTTAATTTTTTATTTCACAAGTTTCCTCGTTTATTTTTAGAAACAAAAAATTAACTTTAAAGATTATTTATTTTTTGATATAAATTTTTTATTTATTTTTATTATTATGCGATGTAGAACTCAATAGGTAGCCATGAATATGTTACTAGTTCTTAATAACGATGCAAGGGATATCTACGAATATGAATAGTTTATGCTACTCTACCACTAAAAATGATATTTTATTTAACGGATATTCATGGTATCAATTTTTAAATAAAAAATCATTTATGTAGAAAAATTATATTTTTTATTGCAATTATGTAAAAATATTTTTCCTATTTTATTAACACAAACAAATATTAACATATCAATATTATTAATTTATAGTCGAGTACATATATATGCGAGTACATATAAGTGTCCGTGGCAGATTTTATTTGCAAATATCAGTGGTTATATATTTTTTTGTCATCGCTAGTTTTAACAATAGTTTTATTTTTCTTTTAAGTGATTACGTCAATAAATTTTGTGATATTTCTCTAGTCTCTCTGAATTGTGGATTTTTTAAATCCTCTAAATAGTATTAAGTATGGTATTGTGATTTTTTAAGATTACCGAGCTAAGTAAAACAAAAGTAAAGTAAAGTTGAATATTAAAGATAAAATGCAAGTGAAAGATAAATTGTTTGATTAATTGTGTGTTATAAATGTACAAGCTATATTTATATACAAAAGTGACATACTACTATCCTATTGGTCATGATCATGACCCACGTTTGGTCTTACTTTCCTTCTATTTTGCGGCATTTTCTAATACCAAACACACTTGTTCAACTCTTTTTTTTTTAATGTGCACTATATTATAATCATGTTAGTTGTCATGAGCTACAAATCAAGAAATGGACTCTAGAGGTCGAGTTATCCATTCCATATGAATTTAATTAGTACTAACATTCACATAAAACTAATGAAACTCTTACAAGCTGAGAAAGAATTGTCTAGTTCTATTATCGATTGTTTCAAGTTCGGTTGATATCTTACTCAACTAGATAAACATTGGTTTACCCTTTACTTAGTTGTTGGTTGTTCTCGACTAACAACTTAGATTATTCTCAAGTGTAAACATTATGTTAATCAAGTTGTTTATTATGGATATGACTCAGATGATTAAGTAGTACTTAGTTTATGGGAGGATTGCAGTTCGATCTTTAAAGAACACATTTTTAAAGAGGGACGAAAAAATTTTAAGCTTTAACTTAAACACTCGAGCATATGTACTAGTCTCATAGTGAATTCAAATTATCAAAGTTTGTGAAGATGCTCAAGGAAACCACAAAGGTGTTGTATGTTGGGTATTGGGCTCCATTCCTATGTGGAGAAAGGCCCAAATATTGTAGTTCATGTGTCTCACTTATTTAAGGGGAGAATGGTCTAATTAGGGTTAGTAGAGAGAGACTATTTTGAGAGAAAAGGCAGCCACCAAAAGAGAAAAGAGAAGAGTAAACCCTATTCCCGATTTTGTTAAAGCAGTCTCAGAAAAACATCGATTGCGCATTCGTTAACCGTTGGATCGGGCTGAAATTTGGACAGTAGGTTCGCAACATCCAGGGCTTCGATTTCAACGGTCGGATCGGCGAAACGACTTCTGGAGTGGGAGGAATCGAGCTCGCACAGCAGCAGGTTTTTTTGGTTGTTTCACTTCTTCTTGCTTTTCATTTGTAAGCTTTAGTGCTTTGTTATTTTGGCTGGTTGTAGGCACACTTGGTGCATCTTTTTGAGACTCTCTTGTACCCTTATTTGATTATAGTGGAGCTATTTCTTTGGTCTGGACGACCCGTGGTTTTTTACCCTTGCATTGAGGGGTTTTCCACGTTAAAATATCGGTGTTCTTTACGCTCTTTTATTTTGATTAATTTGTTGTCGTATATTTGTTGTTGCTCCTCACGGGTTCTTGCAAGTTGGGGGAATTTTATATCCGATGCGTATTACTTGTTATTGTGTTTCTGTGTTTATTCCCCATCAGAGTGGCATCAGAGCTCTTGGTTAAAGGGTTATTTGACTTGCTTGAAGAATAGAGGCAAATATGAATATAAAGATGGTATGCTTGAATGGTACTAACTACCATTTGTGGAAGGGCAAGATGAAAGATTTGTTATTTGTGAAGAATATGCATCTTCCTATTTTTGGTTCTAAAAAGCCGGATACTAAATCTAAGGAAGACTGGGAATTTGAACATCAACAGGTATGTGGTTTTGTTAGGCAATATGTAGAAGATAATGTTTATAATCATATTGCTAATGAGACAAATGCAAAAACTATGTGGGATAAGATACAGACTTTGTTCGCCTCTAAATCAGGGAATAATAAATTATTCTTACTGAATAGTTTCATAAGTTTGAAGTATAAGGAGGGAACGTCTATTTCGGACCACTTGAGTGAATTTCAGGGGCTCCTTGATCAAATGTCTGGAATGGGTATCAAGTTTGATGATGAGCTATTGGGACTATTTTTACTGTTATCTTTACCAGAGTCTTGGGAGACATTTCGGGTTTCTATAACGAGTTCAGCTCCTAATGGTGTTGTTTCTTTGGAAACAGCTAAAGGTGGTGTTTTGAATGAGGAGATAAGAAGGAAGGCACAGGGTTCTTCATCTCAATCTGAAGTTCTTGTCACTGAAAATAGGGGGAGAAGTCAGAAAAAAGAACCGAAAGGTGGTAGAGAAAACAACAGAAGCAAGTCCAAGTCTAGATACAAAAATGTGGAGTGTCATTATTGTCATAAAACAGGGCACATACAGAAGAATTGTTTTCTGTGGAAAAAGGAGAACAAATGCAAGAAAGGTAAGCAGAAACAAAGGGGTCATGATGATGATAGTGATGATGACCGTGTTACTACTGCTACTAGTGATGATCTTGTTATTCTCCGTGACTATGAGTCAATTAATCTTGTATCTGATGAGAGCATGTGGATAATTGATAGTGGTGCTACACTACATGTTACATCGAGGAAGGAGTTCTTCACATCTTATACTCTAGGTGATTTTGGAGTTTTGAAGATGGGTAATGATGATGTATCTAAGGTAATTGGTGTTGGTGATGTATGCTTGCAAACCAACATGGGAATGCAATTGTTGCTTAAAGGAGTCAAACATGCTCCAGATGTTCGCTTCAATTTGATTTCCGTGCATATGCTTGATGAAAGTGGTTTTGATAATCATTTTGCTTCTGGAAAGTGGAAACTCAGTAAAGGTAACTTGGTTGTGGCTAGAGGGGAGAAAATTAGTAAACTGTATTGGACAAAAGCTTTAGTTGCAAAAGACAGTGTGAATGCCGTGGATATGGAATCATCTTTGTGGCACCGAAGGCTTAGTCATATCAGTGAAAAGGGGTTAAATTGCTTAGCTAGAAAGGATATGCTTCCAGGATTGAAGAATGTAGATTTGGAGAAATGTTCTCACTGCATAATTGGTAAACAAACTAGAGTATCCTTCAAAAGGCATCCTCCCTCTAGAAAGTCAGAGTTGCTTCAGTTGGTGCATTCTGACGTCTGTGGCCCTTTAAAGGTAAAATCTTTTAGTGGTGCACTTTATTTTGTTACTTTTATTGATGACTGTTCCAGGAAAATATGGGTTTATGTTCTGAAGACAAAAGACCAAGTGTTGGAGAAATTCAAACAATTTCATGCTTTGGTTGAGAGGCAGACAGGCAAGAAGTTGAAATGTGTTCGTATTGACAACGGTGGTGAGTATTGCGGACCCTTTGATGTCTATTGCAAACAGCAGGGTATAGCACATGAAAAGACTCCTCCTAAAACTCCTCAGCTGAATGGTTTAGCAGAGAGGATGAATCGGACACTTGTTGAGAGAGTGAGGTGTATGCTCTCTGAAGCTAAGTTGCCTAAACATTATTGGGGTGAGGCACTGTACACGGTGGTGCATGTTATTAATCTTACTCCTACTGTCGCTTTGAATAGTGAGGTACCAAACAAGGTATGGTTTGGGAAGAATGTCAAGTATGATCACTTGAGAGTCTTTGGTTGCAAGGCTTTTGTGCATGTTCCGAAGGATGAAAGATCCAAGTTAGATGCAAAGTCAAAGCAATGTATCTTCATTGGTTATGGTGAGGATGAATTTGGCTACAAGTTGTACGATCCTATAAACAAAAAGGTTATTAGAAGTTGTGATGTAGTGTTCATGGAAGACCAAACTATTGAAGACATTGATAAGGTGGAGAAAACTACACCTGAGAGAGATAACGTCTTATCTGATGGTGATCCAGTTCAGTCACTTGTTCCTGATTTGGATACTACTGATGGTAATGATCAAAAGGATGAGCCACATGATTGTGTTGATGATCATCGACTTAGAGATGAGGTAAATATTCCAACTAGTGAAGATCATGAGTTGTCACACGATGAGAATCTTAATGATGCTTCTGAATCATCTCTAACCCAACTCAGGAGGTCTAAGAGGCAGAGACAACCATCTACAAGGTATGTTTCTGATGAGTATGTGAATTTCACTGATGAAAGGGAACCTGAGTGTTTTCGAGAGGCCATGGAGAGTGAAGAAAGTCAAAAGTGGTTGGATGCAATGCATGATGAGATGAAATCCTTGCATGATAATCACACTTATGATTTGGTGAAGTTGCCAAAAGGCAAAAGGGCTTTGGAAAACAGGTGGATCTATAGAGTGAAACTTGAGAGTAACTCAAAGTCTTCGAGGTATAAAGCCAGATTAGTGGTGAAAGGTTTCCGTCAAAGAAAGGGTGTTGATTTTAATGAAATTTTCTCACCGGTGGTAAAAATGTCATCAATTAGAACCGTGTTGAGTTTGGCAGCTACTCTTGACTTAGAGGTAGAGCAAATGGATGTAAAAACGGCTTTCCTTCATGGTGATTTGGAGGAAGAGATTTACATAAAGCAACCTGATGGTTTTCTTATTGAAGGCAATGAAGACTATGTGTGTAGACTAAGAAAGAGTCTATACGGTTTGAAGCAAGCTCCAAGGCAGTGGTACAAAAAGTTTGAGTCTGTTATGTGTGACCAAGGATACATGAAGACTACTTCTGACCATTGTGTATTTGTTAGAAAATTTTCTAACAATGATTTTATTATCCTGTTATTATATGTTGATGACATACTTATTGTTGGGAAAAATATTTCCAAGATTGACAGGTTAAATAAGCAGTTGGGCGAATCATTTGCCATGAAAGATATGGGAGCAGCTGAACAGATTCTTGGCATAAGAATCATGCGTGACAGAAAGGAGAAGAATTTTTGGATGTCACAAGAACACTATATTGAGAGAGTGTTGCAAAGGTTTCAAATGGAAAACTCTAAGGCTGAGCTTGGGTTTATTCAGGACAAATATGTCTTATTTGTCGATAGTCAAAGTGCTATTCATCTTGGTAAGAATTCGACGTTTCATAGCAGGTCTAAACACATCGATGTGAGGTATCATTGGATACGTGATGTTTTGGAAGCTAAGTTGTTGGAGTTGGCTAAAGTTCATACTGATTATAATGGTTCTGATATGATGACTAAAGCATTACCAAGAGGGAAGTTTGAAACTTGTTGTGATATCGCCGGTTTGGCGATTATCTCCACATAGTTGTGAGGGGGAGATGTGTTGGGTATTGGGCTCCCTTCCTATGTGGAGAAAGGCCCAAATATTGTAGTCCATGTGTCTCACTTATTTAAGGGGAGAATGGTCTAATTAGGGTTAGTAGAGAGAGACTATTTTGAGAGAAAAGGCAGCCGCCAAAAGAGAAAAGAGAAGAGTAAACCCTATTCCCGATTTTGTTAAATCAGTCTCAGAAAAACATCGATTGCGCATTCGTTAACCGTTGGATCAGGCTGAAATTTGGACAGTGAGTTCGCAACATCCAGGGCTTCGATTTCAACGGTCGGATCGGCGACAAGACTTCTGGAGTGGGAGGAATCGAGCTCGCACAGCAGCAGGTTTTTTTGGTTGTTTCACTTCTTCTTGCTTTTCATTTGTAAGCTTTAGTGCTTTGTTATTTTGGCTGGTTGTAGGCACACTTGGTGCATCTTTTTGAGACTCTCTTGTACCCTTATTTGATTATAGTGGAGCTATTTCTTTGGTCTGGACGACCCGTGGTTTTTTACCCTTGCATTGAGGGGTTTTCCACGTTAAAATATCGGTGTTCTTTACGCTCTTTTATTTTGATTAATTTGCTGTCGTATATTTGTTGTTGCTCCTCACGGGTTCTTGCAAGTTGGTGGAATTTTATATCCGTTGCGTATTACTTGTTATTGTGTTTCTGTGTTTATTCCCCATCATTGTAGACTCTAATTATGATGAATTCCGAAGAAAAGAAGTACTTCTCCTCTATTGTTTGAAACAATATTTCTTTTAAACCTAAATACTCACGCGTATAAGTGTCTAGACTAATCTCTCAAGATAATCGATCAATTTTAGAGATTGATTTCTCTTCAAACAAATATTTAGTTTTTCTTTACATATTAAATAATTAAATGACTCAAATATCTCTAATTTGTGTTACACAATACATTTATATGAATCATGAAGTATATTAACTATACTTGAATCTTTTATTGTTTAAAGAGACTTTTTTTCCTAATCAATGTAATAGTGAATCAGAAGAGTTGGAAGTCTAATCAACTTGTAAGGGAATGTCTTAAACTTAGATTTAGTTTTTCTTATATATAAAAATTTGTGTGTGAGTCGTTCTAGGGTTGATTGGTTCTTAACATTTGAAAGAACACATTTAAAACCTACTAGTACTTCCTAAGCCATCAAGCTAGTATTTACATTAAATGTGTGGATTCAAAGGACTTCACATGTTTGAATTGAATCCATTGTATTTCTATTCATTCCTTTTGCTATCAGAAAAGTTAGCAATAAACATCATGCATTTATTTTGTTCACTTTCATATTGTACTTAGACATGCAGCTGGTGATGCCAATTATAGGTTGTAGTTGATGTTTGTAATAGGAATAAGTAATGATACAACAACCCTCACTATATATTTATGTGATATTTAGCTAATTATGTGGAAAAAAATGTGGTTAGTTTGGTTCAATAAATAATTAATTTAAATCGCAGTAAAAAATGTAATTATTTAATTACATGATTAATTATAATTTTTAACTAAATTTAAATTAACTATCTATTCAACTGAATTAACTACATTTTTATATGCGATTAATTAAGTGTCGCAGATGTAAGAAAAAGTGAATGTCGCATGGGCATAACCACTTTTTGTAAATACAAAAAATTATTAAATAAATTTTTATTCTCAATAAAATTTGAAAATTTCGCTTTTAGTTATAGTAAAAAAACTGCATTTTTTAATCTCTAAAAAGAATTTACAAATAGTTTTAGTCCCTCCTAAAAAGAAACGTTTTTTTAATTATCTTTGAACTTTTAAATTTTTGAAATATTTTTTGCTAGCACGTTTAAAACATTATAGAACTTTCGTAAAAATTTATAATTTTTTAACTGAATTATATATGAATTTTTTAAATGTGATAAATCCAAAATAAAAGTAATGAAAATATTGACTTAGAAATTTGAATTTATTTTTTGTTGATGAACTTTTTACGATGCTATAAACATGTCTATAAAAAACACAATTAAATATATATATAGACATTCTTACATGAACTAAAAAT
>JBBPBP010009780.1:29733730-29765193 GCA_037974735.1 Cicer chorassanicum
TTAAAGGTATTATAAAAAAATATAAATAATTATATTAAAAGTAATAAAATGTGGTTACATAAGTTTTTAGTTCATTTAAAATTTTGAAATTTTATTTTTAGTCCCTATAAAATAAATCACATAGTTTAGTCTCTACAAAATTATTCTACAAGTTGTTTTAATTTTTATTGAAACAAAACATACTTCAATTTTTAAATTTTAAAACGATTTTTTACAAACATATTTAAAACATTATTAAAATTCATCCACTTTAGATTAATTAAATATAATTTTTTTAAAATGTCAAATCTTTAAAATATAAACCCAAAAATTAACTTTTAAAAGTCTTTAAAATATGCAAAAACTCAAGTCAAGGTATGTATACATACAATATGTTTTGCACAACTAGTATGAATGTCAAAGTGGTGAGGTGGTAGCGAAATTTTTGGTAAGATCTAGGTCTGTAGTAATGGCTTTTAATTGGACTTGAACACAGAAACTTTAGTTAAATGCAATAAAAGTAAAAACTAAAGTTTATGAAACGAAAAATTTATTTAATCTTAAAATTAATTAATAATCCATAGGTATCTTCTCTTTTGGCAATGGTTTATACATTAATAATATAAAAAAATTTACATATGCCTCCAATCAAATCAATGTAGATATTTGTAGAGATATTTTAAAAAGTGATATTATGGTGTGATTTTGATTAAATATATGTGTTAAAAATTTGACACAATTAATATATAGAAATTAATCTCTTTTGACAAAACACAAAGATATTTTAAAATTGATGGTATAAAATTGCATAATGATGTTTTTTTTTATTGAAGAATAATAGCGTTTCAGCAAATGTACTTAATCGTTGCAAGTAATAAATAAAACGGTAGTACCGAGTGTCGAACTCAATGATTGCGTTATACTATTGAATTATATTTGATTACTAAATTGAGCAAAAAGTTTTCGAATTGATTGAAATAATATTTAAAATTAACAATGGTAATAAAATTGATCATTTATAATAAGAAAAATGTCAGGGATGAGTTTCACTTCAAATCCAACTTTGGTGTCTAATTTGAACCTAGTTACTGAATTCCTTTATTGAATTATTATCGAATTATCTTTATTATTCTTGCCCTAATGTCTTAGTGACAGAACCTTTAATTCCAAAGTAACCCCTAATTCCTTAGTGGATTTAAGATTAGAATTAAGTCTTACCGTATAGGAATTCTCTTGTTAAAATATTGCATTTGCAACTAATTTAATTGGTTTCATGACCTGCATTTATCCCTAGACTGCAAATTCATGAATTTCTCATCTCAAACATTCGTAAAGTTCATTTCCGTTTCAAAATACGAATCATAGAACATTTTAAAGTTGATCAGACAATAAAAAACATTAACCACAAAAATGAATTGAACTAAAAATCATGACAGAAAAATAAGGGTTTCATCTTGTTACACTCATCCCTAACAAATAAGTTTTAGTTACTCATGACATAGATACAAAAGATAAGGATTAAAGAAGAATTACAAGAAGGATTCATGAATGATTCTTGATAAAACTCCTCCAATAGTGTTAGAAACGACCGTCTTTGATTTCTCTGCTAGGGCACAAGTCTCCCAACTTTCCAATAGTCAAAAAGATCCCTAAAAAAAATGATAAAAACGTGTTTTTATACAATCTGATGCGCGTCACGCTCCCCAGACGCAGGATTTGCGCTTCAGGCGCAACTGAACAATGACAGTGGGGGCATAAATGCGTCCCAGGCGCAGGTTTTGCGCTTCAGGTGCAAAACCTCTTTCTATATGACGTATAATGCATTTTTCGCCTCTTTTGAGTCCAAATTTGGCTCCAGTGTCTTCGTGAAAATTGTAGCTATGGATCTTAACTTTCATTTGCACTTGGTTTGACTTTAATTGGACATCTACAACTTTAGATATGGCTGAAATACTTCACATTGGTCATGTTGATTTCTCACCAAAATTCAGCATTGCACTAAAACAAAGAAACAACGCAAAACTACGAAAAATCTTTACTTAATCAAAGAAATAAGAACATAAACATTTCATTAAATCCAAGAAGTAAAGTCAACAAAATATATCAAATAACTCATTAAATTAACTAATGATTAAAGATAGATAAGACTGAAAACAATGAAAAATATGCATATGATGAAGAGTCATCAAAGGACAATAGTGCATGCCATTAAACTCAAAATATATCCAATTTTAAAAAGCAAAAGTCGAAAAATCTCCAAAAGAAAAATTTATTGGACTTTGTGAATACAATATTATCTCACGAATCGAGTAGGACTACAATAACCGGCAAAGTTCTCTCTCTCTCGAAACATTTAACACTATTGCATTCTCAAGGTTGAATTTGAATTCAAGATCTCGAATTAAGCTGAAAAAGACCTTTACCATCTCATCCAAGTGCTCTTAAGTTATAATTTTATTATTCCATTTTCAAGGATTTTCATTTTGAATTAAATAAATTTTTAGTTCTTATAAAATTTCAACATTTCAATTTTAGTCCATATAAAATACAAACACATTTTTTTAGTCCTACAAAAGCATGTTTAGAACATTATAAAATATTCTTTCAAAAAAATTTAAAATATATTAATTTAAGATAAATTAAATATAAATTTTTCAAATATAAAAAATTCAAAATAAAAATAACAAAAATATAAATTAAATATAAATTTTTTAAATATGAATTTTGTAAACATATATACAAAAATTCATTTAAAAATATACATTAACTTAACAACAAAAATTAAAAATTGAAATTTTATATAAAATAAAAATATATTTAACTCTTTAATTTTTGTTTATCTTAGTATGTATGAATCATTTATATGATTCCCAAAACCAAACCAACTTCACTACCACCACCGCTTTACTCACCCAATTATCCTTAGCACCAAACGCCACGCTACCTTTTTCCTTACTCTCTCAAGTCTCAATCCCAAACCAAATCAACTTCAAACAAATGGCAACAAACCAACCCGTTTCACTAGAAACCGACCCGAATCCAAATCCAATTCCAATGCCCTCACCATACTTCGAAGACAACGACGAACTTAAAACAGTCTTCAAAGGTTTCGACTCTAACGGCGACGGAAAAATCTCCGTCAACGAGATCGAAACAGTTCTCCGTACACTCAGATCCGACGTACCACCGGAGGATGAACTCCGACGCGTCATGGAAGATCTCGACACCGACCGCGACGGTTTCATTAACCTATCGGAATTCGCCGCGTTCTGTCGCTCCGATACTCCGGACGGCGGCGATATTGAGCTTCGTGACGCTTTCGATCTGTACGATCACGACAAAAACGGCCTCATCTCGACTGAGGAACTTCACTTGGCGCTTAACCGCCTAGGGATGAAGTGTTCTGTTGAGGAATGCCGTGATATGATCAATTCCGTTGATTCTGACGGTGACGGTAGCGTCGGATTTGATGAGTTTAAGCAGATGATGACAGCTAAGAGTCGCGCCGTTAATAGCTCCGTTAATTAAGAGTAGAAAATTTCTCAGTCTTCGCCGTTGGTAGAAAAACCGGTGAATCTCCGGTAACAGCTTCCACAGTACGTTTACTCTTTGCTTTAAACATGAATAAAAGTAAAAATAAATAAATAATGAGCGAATTGCTCCAGTAATACTTTAATTTAGACTTAGATCGAAATCGAAAATAGAAATTATCGTATGCTTCTGTTATTATAAAAATCATTCATGGAACTTTTGCAATTTAGTTGTTTCTGCTCTTTTTTCTTCCACTTACGCTTAAATAGATTGATAAATTCAGTTTATATTTATCATATCAATTGTTTATTAATTTTCTTACCACTCATATGATACATCAACAATATTTTTCGCATAACCCCACCTTAATTTGGTTACTTTCCCTAATAAACTATATCATATTATTCGATTTAGCCTTGTCATAATTCTTTCTCGTGTAATATGTTAAATTGAGAAACATATATATCACAAACAAATAAGTTTTATGGAGATATTATATAATTTTTTGAAAATACAGTAAAATTAATGTTTAATAGTAGCATGATCTGGATTTAAACGATGAACAAAATATTCAAAACTTTACATTTTATTAACAAAATTATTTTTGTTTTTTTAAATAATTCATATTAATAATTAGTTGTTAATTTTAATTAGATGAGAAAATGTGCTTGTCACTCCAATCCTTCAAAATCGCCTTATGAGTTATGACACCCTAACATAATTAATAACATAATAAAGTATTTAGTTTATAGGCTTTTTTGTATTAAATAAACTTTATAAATAATAAATTAGTAACATACTTAATAACATAATAAAGTATTTAGTTTGTAGACTTTTTCTTTGTTAAATAAACCATTTTCTTTTAAACCTAAAAACTTAGCTTTAGTAATTTGACCCAATTCTGAAAAACTTACCTTTTCTTTTTTAATCAAAAACCGCAGAATCGGAAAAGTTCAAACAACTTACGAAAGATTTCTGGATCATAAGATTGAAAAAAAACAATGCACAGGCAAATTTGTCAATAACAAGTGTGTTTTTAAAGTTTGAGTTTTCTGAAATAGAAAAAGTATGTTAAAAATTTAAATTTTAAATTTTTTAAAATATATTTATGTTTTGAAAATTTAAAATTTAATTTGTCGAAATACAATAATATTTCAAAAAAAATCAACCTTTAAACTTTTCAAAATACTTTTGTATTATAGTAAATTTAAATCAAGTTTGTCGAAATATATTTGTGTTTCATATCTCATATCCTTTTTAATATACCTCTACTCTCCATTGTTTGATCAAAAGAAATAAAAATTCATATTCCCATATTTTATCTAAATAGAAAAATTATTTTTTGATGTTTTAAATATGTTTGTGTAAGTTTTTTCAAAAATGATTTTTATGTTGAAAATGAAATAGTTATTTTGATTTACTTTTGAAGAAAAAAATTTAATAGAAGAGAAAGAAATACAAAATTGCTTTCAAATATTGAATACTTTAAATATTTTATGTTTATCTATTTTATTCAATAATTATTGATGGAGATGTTTCACTCAAAAAGTTAATAAAGATAAAATATATTCATTTATAATTATTAAATAGCATTTTTTTTATAATGTATAACAAGACCCTAAATTAACTTTCCTATAAGAAGTTGACAGTATAACTCACATCATAAGAAGAAGAAAAAGAATGAGAAAATAAAGTTGACAATAGCTCACATCATGGATACAAAATTATTTTTTTAACAGAAAAACGGCTTTAGGTTATTTAGTTGGAAAAAGACTCATATACATCTTAAGTTTGTCCATCCGTCTTCAATACACTACTGAAAATTAAAATTCCATAAAAATGAGCAAATATGAAAGATTGAATGAGCATCCTCCATTTAATTGTTTGTTTTTTAGCATCAATATAAACTCCAAGACCATCTTTTCATTCAATCTAATATACCGATCATTTTTATTTGATTTGTTTCACTAATTCAAACTACAATTTACTTTTATTTAAAATTTTGTTAGGTTTAGCCTAATTTACTTTTGTATAAACATAACTTATCATTCAAGCTTTCTTGTCAGTCGATAAAAAAAATATTTTCTTGTCATTCAAACTTTATTTTCTCTTTAATCTTAATTATAGTTATTTATTTAATTGCTTTTATGTTAATTTTATAGGACAACCTTCGTCGACATGTTAAATCGAAGGATTTTCCTTTTTACTCTTGTTCGTCTCTTTGCCAACAACCATAGTTGTCCCACAACAATTACCCATAATTTCAAAAGGTTAAACTTTTACAAAGTTTTTTTTTGTTTAGATAGTGAATCTCAATCTTATCGCCATTTATTTGGATACAAAATTTCTTACCCAAAAAATTTAAAAGAGGCTTGAGAAAATGATGTAACACCGTCTCCTATATTAACATAGAATATTATAGGAGAAGAAATGAGGATTAGAGAACATAAAATATAATAAGTTATGTTGATAATAAGTTAAAGGGTCAAAACTACATTAGAGATATTTATCTCTCAAAAGCATATTAAATATATACTGTTCTTGATTGTAACAATAATTTATAAATTTTTATAAACTCTCAAGTTGAATTTGTTATGAGACGAATCAACCAATAAGATTGCTCATTCTTTTGCTAGAATTGTCACATCTTCGGCTAGTTTTAAAATTTTAATTGATATAAATAAATGTATTCAACAATTGTTATGAATAAAATGATATAATTTTCATGAATAAAAACTTACAAATTTTAATCGAAACACCTTATTTCATAAAAATATCATATGAATAATTATTTAGGAAAAAATTCCGACATGGGCCACATCCCATCTAGCCTTAGAAAGTTGAATTTTGTACCCCTCAATTTAACTTATTCCCTCCAAAATTTCACCCTCACCAAAATTTCTGGTAAATAATTTTTTTCTCCCAAATGTACAAACTTTATAACTACTGGAAATTTCAAGGCACAAAATTTTCGGTAGAATAAGCAATGTACCAGAAAATTTGTGACTTGAAATTTCCGGTATGTATTATTTTTTTATTTAGATATTTTTATTTATTTTTTTGATTTTATTTAACTTTTTTTTTTTGAAGTAACAATGAAAAAAATACTATTATGTATAGATTTGACTGAAGCATTCACAATGATCAAATTTTTGAGTCACGAGAAACTGTCATATCATGGGCAAGAGATGCTGATCGACAAAATCGAGTAGCTGTTATCATTACTCGCTCTGACATAGAGACCAGAAAGAGATAAAGGAAGTCAAAATTAATTTTTAGTTATGATAGAGGTGGAAAATATAAGTCAAATAAAAGTAACTCAAGAACTTCAACTAAAATGTGAGGTTGTCCGTTTAAACTTAGATCGACGGCGACTCTCTTATTAGATTGTGTAGGAGGTCAAACTCGAGAATGTTCAACGATGTTTTTCGCTCCTCTGGTCCTCACTGAAAATAAATTGAATATGAAATAAATCTAAAAAAAATTATAAAAAAAAACACAAACTGTAACGAAAATTTCAGGAATAAATGAAATTTCCAATAGTTATTTTTCAATACCGAAAATTTCATTTTTGAAATTTTCGGGAGTTTCAATAGGAAATTTGACCATACACAATGGTGTTTTTTATCCCTACTTTAAAAAAAAAAGTTAAAAAAAATCCAAAATAATAATAATAATACGTACCGAAAATTTCAAAATTTGAAATTTCCAATAGAGTAAAATTAACTATCGGAAATTTCAAGACACAAAATTTCTGGTAGTATAAATAATGTACCGGAAATTTTGTGCCTTGTAATTTTTTTCGATAGTTCTAAAGTCTGTACCTGATATTTGAAAGAAAAATATTACTTACCGGAAATTTTGGTGATGGGTGAGATTTTAGAGTCATTTTTTTTACCATTAATTTAATGAAAATTAAAGGGGCATATTTGAGTTTTTAACATTTTAGGGGGAATAAGTTAAATTGAGGGGTACAAAATCCAACTTTCCTAACATTAGAGGTGCAAAGCCCATCAAAGCAAACAGGCCTATTGAAGTTAACGCAGGCCCAACGATCTCAAACAATCAGGGCCTTGAAACAGATCCAACGGATCTCGGTATTAATCTCGAATTTTAAAGCAACCACTAACGACTTTTCTTGTCAAAACCTTCAAGCACTTTCTATATTAGGAATTTAGTTAGGACTACCATGTTCGTTTTTATCATAATTACCTCTTATTTTTCCTAACTTGAACATTAAAATATTTGTAGGATTCTACTTTGATGAGAACTAATATCACTATCCACCATCGTGATCACCATCCTTTTGGCAAGCACTACACCCTAGGATAAAAAAAACATGTGAATAATTAATAATTGAGGTGCTAACTCAGTCGAAAGAGTTTAGTTGAGCGGTTGCAAAATGACTATTTTACTTTGATTAATAAAAATTTCTCAATTTTTTAAAAAATAAAGTAAAAATAAAAAAATATAGTGAAACCAACCTTTATACCATTACATTTATTGTACGACACTAGGGGTAAAGCTGAGATATGATTTCTCCATTTAAAGAGATATATATACACACAAAAAGTAGCCGTAAGTTCAACCATTAAATGAATTCCACTATCATTAATTTTTTTTAATGTATCCATCTTTCTCCAAATGCACTTTAAATGGAAAAGGAAGAAATAAAGAGGATCTATCCGAGTAAAACTAGTGCTAGTAGTACCACATACAATAATGTGATAGTGCCCTTTACTTAATCTATATAACCTAACATGTCATTGTGTATAATAAATATATAAATATGATTATGACCATGCACCATGTCATTAACTACTTTCTCCCTATTTCCTTCACTTTATAAACAACAATATCATTTGGTTTCAATTGTTTTCTCACCTCCCCATTTAGTCTTTGTTCTTTGGAATTACAAAAGGGGAAGAAGAAGGGTTGAGAGATAAATTAAGAATCATATATTAATTAATCATTCATATTCATATATTATATTATAATATATGGCTGATGCATTTGATGAGGAGTGTGATTACCTCTTCAAAGCTGTTTTAATTGGAGATTCAGGAGTTGGGAAAACAAATCTTATTTCAAGGTTTGCAAAAGATGAATTTCGACTTGATTCCAAACCAACCATAGGTGTGGAATTTGGTTACAAGAACATCAAAGTTAGAGACAAACTCATCAAAGCACAAATATGGGACACTGCTGGCCAAGAGAGGTAACTAACTCTTTTCAACTACTTCCTATTCATCCAATTAATGATTATGTTTCACAACAACCCTTGTATTCTTTTCTAAAAAAATTTATCCTTTTTTTGTCTTCAAGATCTTGGCAAAGGTTTTGTTTTAATGGTTAATTATCCAAATTCATAAACTTAGAAATCTACTTATTAAAAAAAATTACGTAATATCGATACTTCTGATCAAAAACATATTCAACGTTTGATATATGTTAATGTCTGATACTGGTACAACACTAAATATATAATTACGTTCAATTGATTAATTTTTTAAAATTATTATTCATATCAATATATCAGTATGTTTGATATACATGTCGGTGATCATAAGAAAACTTCTTGAATATTGAATATGTAGAGTGCATATGAAATTATTGATACTTAAAGTCTTTTTGCTTTATTTTTTGGGGGGTGGGGGGGTTTGGTTTCATTATTTTCCAACAAGCATTTTTCAATTTTTTAAGTCGGTTTTTTATTTGGTTTGCTTAGTCTAGAAGAATTTAAATGAATTTATGCTTTGTTTGACTTAAATTTTATTATTATTAATTAGTATACTCTCAATATTTGTTCATTTTTTTTTATATTATAGTATTGCTAACCTTTTCATCCCTTATCTACTTCCACACAAACATAGGTCCCCCCACTTTTGTTTATTGCTGCATTTGTTGTTAGTTAACTTTGTGTGTTGTTTGTTTTTGTATGGTAACAAACAGAGAGAATAGACAAGATCCAAAAAAATATATCGACATGTGTGTACATAAATTTTAGAAGTTTTGATTCTTTAATAACTTAGTCAGAGATTTTTCTTTTTTGGTGTATATGAAAAAATATATATATAAAAGATTAATTTCTTAAATATATTAAAGTTATCTCGAGAGGATATTCTCCTGCACGAATACTATATTTTACTAAAAATATATTTTACTGCAATTTTTCAACTTACTACTCATGTGTGTGTGACATTGATGATGATATATTATCTTGAATTAGAAAATGTAACAATTATAAAGCAAAAAGTCATGGTGTTGCCAATTGGTCTATAACTAGACAATTTCAGGTGGGACCTTGAAGACTGTGAGATTATTGTAAATCGAATTTAAAGCTTGACATCTTATCCAAAAAAAAAATATTAAAAGCTTGACATTTTTCAAAAAAATAATTATAAGCTTGACACTGGATTCAATTAAATAACATCATGGTGTTACTTAATTGTAATGATAATTCCTAAAATATCTTGATAAATATCTATAAAATAAAATATAATTAGACGTATGTGATTGACTACCTCAAGAAAAGGCATAGGCACTTGATTTTGAAACTTTATCAAATAACATTAATAAATAATTTTTACTTGGATCATGATAATTACATTCAAATTTAAAAAACTATTAAAAATTTATTAAATTGAAATAAATTATGTTATTTAGATATGAGATTTAAGACACCATATATAAATACAAACAGATGAATATGTTCAAAAATAAAAATACAAAGAGAAAATATTATTAAAAAAATGAAAAACCGTATATAAACATCATTTTCTCAATTGAAATAGAGCTCATTCAAGTGTAGCAAATTTTTTTTTTACTCAAAAGTGTGTATAGTAAGTTAAAACCAAGTTATTTTCAATGAAATGCAATCTTAAAATAGAGTAAGGTTGGGTGAGGTGGGTCTAGGACAAGGATCAAACATGTGCAGCCAATGCATAAAAAAACAAAGATGAAAGTGATTGTGTGTGTATATATTGAATAAGAACAAAAAAACCAAGTTGACAATTAAGAGGTTTAAGAAAAGCATGTGACATGATGAAGGTTTTGGTCACCAACCCCACAATCAATAATTCAATATCTTCTATCTAATTGTCCAACCTCATCAAATCTTATATTCAATACACTAATATTTTTTATTTTTATGAGAATGAATTATCTATCTTGAAAATTTTCTATAGTGAAGTCTCAATCACTCATTAATTTCTACCACATACAATCAAAGTATTAACAAAAATTGAAAGGCGAGCAAAAAATAGTTATAGAATATGTTGTTCTCAAACAAAAAAACAAAATATAGAGTATGCAAATAATTTACATAACACGTAAAAAATTAAAAATACAACTAGTGATTCTTTTTGCTCCTCATTTCCCCTAATTAGAAATTATTATCAATTGAGTTGCTAATTGGAAGAAAGGGAGCGAGAAGATCGTGAAAGGGGTTGTTGTCGTTGATTTGGTGGTTGGATGAGAGAGTTAAAAAAATAGAATGAAAAAAGTGTTGTCAGTTCGATCTCCATCCTCAACGAAATACTAATAATATTGATAAAATTAATTATTGCATTAACGGTTGAAAAGAAAATTGATTATAGACTAATACAATACAAAACAAAAACATTGCATTTAATTTTAATGAGAGGATACATTTTCTTTTTCCCTTAAAGAAGGGATTGTTTTTTATTTTGTCATTTGTAACCTCCATGCATATCCCATCAAAATGCTTTTATTTTATTTTATTTTGAATCCTAAGTGGAGTAATTATTGATTAAACTTTATTTATCTTTCGGTCGAACTCCGAATTACTAAGATATCATTTTTCCGACAACTATATAGATTAAAACAAAAAAAATGTTATATTTTTCTTAAATTTTACAATATTTGTTATCTTTCAATTATAGTTATTGCTTAATTTTTTGATCTAGTATTTTATTCACAGAAATATTTCTACAATTTTATGGTAGGTTTAGAGCTATCACAAGCTCATACTATAGAGGAGCCTTAGGGGCAATGCTAGTGTATGACATAACTAGAAGAACTACTTTTATTAATATAAAAAAATGGTTATATGAGCTTAGAGAGTTTGGAAATGAAGACATGGTGATAATTCTTGTAGCAAACAAATCTGATTTGAGTCAATCAAGACAAGTTGAGAAAGAAGAAGGAAAAGGGTTTGCTGAAAAAGAAAGTTTATGTTTCATGGAAACTTCTGCTTTGCATAATTTAAATGTTGAGGATGCATTCTTAGAAATGATTACTAAGATACATGATATCATAAGCCAAAAAAGTTTGGAAGAAAAAATTAATGGGACAAAATTAAGTGTTCCTAATGGAAAGGAAATTCATATAGTTGATGAAGTGACTGCCACTAAACAAGTTAATTGTTGTTCAAGATGAGAATTTGCATAATCATTTTTTGCTATTTTTTTAAGTATCACTAGTTAACTTAGTTGTATATTGATCCTTACTTATGTATTTTCCAAATTGTATTTGTATATTTCCTTTTATTTTGAGACTTTCTTTAATACATGAAGCTCATTGGCAAATTTGTAAGGGATGAATTGAAGTTGAAACGTAATGTTGATTTTTTATATTATTTGATTTTTCTTTTGTTTATAGATAATTATTTATTATGTATCGATCAAAATGTAGTTGGTTCGAGTGGTAATTAAGAGACCGAATATTTTAAATAAGTGATTAAAGGTTTGGTCTTTGACTAACTCTTGTATAAAAAGAAATTTGATTAAATCAAAGAATTTATATTCTGTACGGAGATTAACATGTTATTGGATCACTATACTAATGATGGTATTTTTTTAGTAATTGAAGACCTTGCGGCTCCTAGTAACTAAGAAAACATAAATTTTATTCAAGCTAGTGAGGACGTACTTGCAAATACTTTGATGCTCAAATTAGTATTATGATTGAGGTGGGTGAGAGGATGAAGCATATTTTGATAGATGATAACATGAAGCTTATATAACAAGAAAGAGATGGTTTTTGGCTTGGGTCAACCTTCTATTCACTATAAACACTAATTAACTCATAATTATTTATGACCAACTTAAATTATATCTTAACAGTGCTTTGCAAGTTGAAAATGCATATAATCATTTTTAAGTTGTGATGAATAATACGACCTATGAAGAGTTTGAGAGGACACCTTATCATGTGGTAGAAGAGATGAAAGAAATATACACCAAATTCAACATGTGTTTAACATGCTATACAAACCACAAAAATTACATGGTGAACAGATCAATGACCTTTCAAATCCAAACCAACCGTTTTGTCTTTGCAAGATATTTACTGGATCAAAGTTCAATGCAGTCGGCCTCCTCCGACTACAGTGCAGTCAAGCACATCAAAATCGTCTGATTAAGATCGGACAGTCTAGATTGTAAGTTTGAAATTTTTATTTAAAAATAATCAAAATTCCACCTTGAAATTTGAATCGTTCGATCTTAATTGGACAGTCTAGATGTGTTGACTGCACTACATTCAATTATAGTGAATTCAAATTCTTATTTATCGGAGACAAAACATAGTTATTGTGTTATATGTATCGTCACAAATGATAACATTTTATGTAGATTAAAATTTTTTGTCAAACGTATCTCGTAAATGTAGTTCTGATGGTAAAAAGTTGCAGGGACATTTGATATAATCTCTGGCTCAACACATTACCTTTGAAGATTGAGACATTCAAAGAGTTTAGAGGGATTAAGTTAAATGCAACTGTTCAAGTTACAACTTCAAATTTTCATAATTAAATTATGAACTTCAAAATTTATAATTGATTATAACAATTGATACAACCTTTACAATGACTACACTGCAGATTACAGAAGGGAACCCAACAAAACATAGAAAAGAAAGGAAAAAGGAAGAGAAAAGCAACAAAAGTGAACTGAAAAGAATGAAAATCATGGATGATACTATACAGCTAATCCTCCACTTTTTTAAGAAAAAATGAAGAGAGATTTGGTTAGTTGTATGATTGTTTCCTATCTTTCTGCAGCTGATGATCGAGCCTTCCGGTGCCTCCCTGATGCAGTCGGTCGAGGCACTTGGGAACCGGCAGATGGCTTCTGTAATGGCTTTAGAGCCGCTAATATCTCAGCAAATGTAGGTCTCAACTTTGAATCTCTGCAATGCAACATAGTAGCATCAAAACACCCAAAAAAAATATTGTGATAGTGGAAGAATGTTATTGTCCATGACTACTATTTGCCAATGGCCACTTCACTAAATTAATATTTAGAAATGTTTCAAAAACTGAACCAGATAGTTCAATCGTTGAACAGCAAACCACCATTGTCTACAGCTCGGTTATTTGAGTGGTTCGATCGTGGTTTCATCCTGGTTCGAGCAGTTTAAAGCAGTTGAACCATAATTTGGAGGTCTTGCTAGTTTGATGTGCGGTTCGGTTTTTAAAACATTGATATTAAGAATGGTTTCGTACATGGTGATCTCAATGAAGACATTTATACGGATCATTGTGACACTCCCTCTTCTTTTTATTACTATTAACCAATGTGACTCTTAAATGTCAGCTAAATAGAATGAAATGAATAATGACGTATACTCACGTTTGCCAGCATTTCCTGACAATATCTGCAACCGCAGGATCCATGTCGTCCGGAATGTCAAGACGGCGATGTTGGAAACCCACGGCACCAACAACTTGCATTGGATTCATTCCTCCCCAAGGTTGCTGCAAAGTAGATAATTCCCATAATATAACCCCAAAGCTATATACATCACACCTGCATAATCCAACATCATATGTTAGCATCACAAAACTAAGAAAGATTTAAAAAGGGGTTGTTAGCATAGAAAATAATATTTTGATGTTATCTTAGAAGATCTTGATATCTTAGAATTTAAAACAAACATTTTCCCCATCGTTTACTTTTACAATTTTTGAAGACAGATCTTAACATTTTTCAGGAATTTTGAAAATGACAAACCATTGTTTTTCGTTGTTTATGTAAATGCATTTTTCCTAATTTGTCTTCCGTCTACGCTATAGAGTCTTTAATTTCCTTGTTAGCAATTCAAAATGAACACAAATTTTAGAAAATAAAAATTGAAAATGGTTTTAGATAGTGAACGTGCTCTTACTTTTCATTTGACGGTTCATTTCTCAACATTTCGGGAGCCATCCACTCGGCCTGAAACATAATATACAAAGTTTATAAAGCATAAAATACAAGGTCTACTGAAACTGTTTTCGACTAAAATAACAAGTGTCTGCATTTGTGTTGTGTACATAAACATATGTGCAGAAATATGGAATGATTTCAAAAAAATAAAGAATAGCATGAACAACCAAAGAAAGTAAGAGGATGAAACAATAAACAAGTCCAAATGGAGAGTTGTACGATAGCTTACGGTTCCTGTGGTAGATCTGGAAGAAAGGAACGTGCTATGCTTCATACGCGATAAGCCAAAATCACATACCTATTCAACAAACCAAAAAAAAAGCTATCATCATGTCAATACATACCATTTCTCATACTATTAAGGAACTCTAATTATGAGATTATTATTACCTTTACAACCCAATTTTTATCAACAAGAAGATTTGGAGACTTCAAATCACGATGAACTATCACCGGATTGCAGTTGTGCAAATAGTTCATTCCTCGAGCCTGAATATTTAAAAGTAAAAAGTTATACCAACTGAGATTCATTCAGCTTTATAGCAATAATTTTCTGAATTCAACAGAATTGCATTGAATGACGATAGAATCTTACGGTATCAAGGGCCATTCTCAAACGCCTTTGCTCATCTAATTGATTGTTTGGCCGATTAATTAATCTATACAAACTTCCTCTGCATAAATAAAATCCTCAATGTTAGAGATGTAGTAGCATTGTTTGTTTTTTCTTTTGGAGAAGTGAGACCTTTGTTCATAACATGCAATGTCAGTGTTAGGAAATATCAACTTATGCAATAATTTCCAATTAACAATCAATAGTCTTAAAGACTCATATGAAGCTCTTGGAAATGAAGAATTTCAAGTTACCTTGGAAGAAATTCAGTAACAATTGAAAGATTTGGAGGTTGAATTACAGCTCCCATGAAGAGAACCACATTTGGATGCCTCAATTTTTTCATTATTCTGACCTAATTGCAATTAATACCATAAGTTTTCTGCTATATAAAATATTTATTAGTAGCAGAATCAAGACCTTGCAAATTGCAACTCACCATAAAGATGTACATGAACTTACTCAAAACCACAAATTATTGCTCTAATGTAATGCATTGTGAAGCATCTTAACATATAAAATTTAAATGGTCAAAGAAAATATAAAAGTAAAGAGAACAACAAATACTTCTGTATAATACTAACATGAAAAATAAGATTAGTTATAAATAAACACGAAATTCTAATGTGGTGGACTAAAAATCATCTGAAATTCTAATGACACTTCTTGGAAGTATAAGTTAACGGTTTTCTTTGTCTTTGCGGATGAGATAGTGACCTTATTGGTGTCGGACTGTCGGTTCGACGAGTTGAGTTTTGAGGACACATTTGTTTTCTTTTATTTTTATCGAATTGACATCGATCGAGTCATTGTCTCAGTCGTAAAGACCAGGGGAACCAATAACTTGTGCTTTTGAGGAGTTTCACCAATCTTCGTTATTGTTTCGAGTGAGTTTTAAATACTGGTCTACGGTGGACCACCTTGATACACAGTACCATCTGTCCCATGTCAAATACAATTTTTTTATGACTAAAAATGATATTTTCATTAGCTAAAAGACATAAATTACAACAGAGTACGTGGATAAGACATTGGACCCAGATTTGGCGGTGCAGTCAGGATTCTCCGCATTCATGCACTTGAGACATCAATAGCCATTCGATCGAGATTAGACGGTCCAGATTCAAGTTTGGTATTTTTAATTATAAAATTAAAATCTGTATTTTCTTTACCCGTCCAATCTATATCAAACGGTTCACAAGGTCCTGATGCGTGAATTCTGGATCGTGTGACTGCAGGGAATCCGAATTCTAAGATATTCTCAGAGAAACTAGAAAGAAAGCTCAAAGCCTAATAGGCTAAAAAATATAAACTATACACTTCAGAAGAACATGCCTTAAATGACAATCACAGAATCCAAAAACATATTTAAAGGCAAAGAAATCCATGCACACTCAAAAACAAGGAACGCCAAAGAATAGCATAAACAAAATAAGTGACTTGTATATACCTCACTTATGAATTCTTCAAGTGCTTCCCCAGATATATCTTGATCCAGAAACCTCTTTACAGCAACTTCCTACAAACCAAAGAACAGAACTGTGTTGTTAATTCAATTCAATTGATGAGAATAATGCAATTGATTAGGTTCAAAAATATAAGAAACTCACAGTTCCTCGCCATTCACCGTGATACACCTCTCCATAAGATCCTGCATGAAAAATGTGCGCCACCGAAATGCAATCAAGTCTTCATGTGTAAAACCAAATAAACATTGCACTACAAAAATAGAATGTAACCAAATCTTATAAAACAAATTAATACCAAGTCCAATACGCTCACCGAGCGTGATTTCCACCCATGGAATTTCATACTCGGCAACATCGTCTAAAGAACAATCAGATTTTGTACTATCATTACTTACAACTGAGCTACCAGATCTTCTCTCTCCTTCTAAATTTGTTCCAGAACCTTCAACATCCTCATCACTTCGACTTCTCATCTCATACTTACTTAATGCAGCAGTGGTTGCTACCACAGCTGCAGCAGTAGCAGTAGCAGCTGCCGAGACCGGAAGCTCAATGTTGGAGTCAGTACTTGACCTAGCCACAGCAACTACCATAGAAGATGCAACAATTGCGGCAGCTGCGGCAGCGACTCGGACATGGTTGGTTCCTAAACCTTCTACAGGCTTAGGATGTTGTGGCTGATTGCTAGAACATGCTTTTGGATGAACTCTTTCGTGAGGCGAAAATTTAGCAGGACCGAGATTATCATCGAATTCCGTTTCGTGCCGTTCACTTCCTTGTTTATGTTCATCTTTTTCTTCAGTTTTGGAAACTAATTCCTCATGATAAATGTCAGAAAATAAATTCGGAGGAGCAACAATACCGCTTTCAAGTAAAACATCATGAAGTTTCTGTGCTAACTGAGGGTTTTCCTTAGCAGTATCGATCATAAATTGCGAAATGTCTTCGGTTTTCCTTCTGATTACTACAGCGGAACCAATCCCTTCACTCCATGAAAATGATCTTGTATGAAATGGTCTCGCTCGTTCTTCTTTTCTTGTGGTGATCCTGCTGCAGACATCAGATTCTTTCTCTGAATGTTCTAATCTGTCTCCTCTGTCTGACATTCCAAAATCTGAAGTTTCTCCAGATGAACATCCGATTCCACTGCTATATGATGCTACACGAGACGAATCAAGGTCTCTTGATGAAGGACTTGCCACAAAAAAGGTTTCATCATACCCGATACGCGATCCAGTAGCATCAGATGGAACAAGAGTTCCAGGATCTGCCATAAGATCAACAATGTACTCCCTGAAATTTACATCAAGCATATATTATAGATACTAAACATGGCTTTGAACCTTCTACTTTAAGAAAGATATGATTTCGATATTAGCACGTTTAAACAATTAATACAAAAATTAACAAAAAGCTACAACAAAATACAGCTTCTATATCAGTTACCTTCCATCGTCAATCTTGACAAAGTTTATTGCAACATCATCAGAACTTGTATTTTGCTTTCCTTTCACCAATCGTGATGGAATACTCAAACTGTCAGCTAGAACCTACACTTATTATAAATCAGTAAATTTCATTGGAATAACAAAACTTGTGGAAAACCAAAAAATGTTGAAAAAGCAGACAAATATAAAAAAATCAAGATTATCATAAATACAATATCACATTTGACCCATGTAGAAGACACTGCCTAAATGGAAAGAAAAAAAAAGTGTTTGTTGTTGTATTAGTATATTATCTTAAATGCATGGTTAAGTTTTGAAATTAAAGTATAACAAAAATATCATAGATTTTAGTAGTCACAATCTTTTTTGCAATGTGATCTAACAATTTATTTTGTTTAATGCATGCAGTCGTTTTTAATTGACATTTAGACCATAAAAGAGATCCGAGTTTGAACTATCTTTGGTCAGACTTTACTTACCTCTCAGACAAACTCCAAGTTCTTAGGGCCGCTTTCTCCTAAAAACTGGAGGGTTAAGACCAAAAAAGGATCATAAAAGAACATGATGGATTAAGTACCTTAAATAACAATGCACGATGGCGAGCCAATCCAATAGTCAAAGAACCAAGTGGCAAAACCATCCTACCAAGAGTTGCTTTAAGACTGTAACTAAGACTCCTCCATGCTCTTGTCATGCTTTCAGGATCTCTAACTGGTCCACCCATATAGTCAGCCACAAATACTGCAAGCTTGCGAACCAAATCGGTATTGATAACTACTTCCGAATCACGTCTCGATTTGACGGTCAGCTCAAAGGCTTTCTGCTCAAGTTTCAACAAACTAGAATCAGCAGCCCTATTAACCAAAATAGCTTCCCATGTGGCACTACCTGAGATTGGTCTTCTTCTTTGCAGATCTATAAGGGAAGGCATTCTTGCAGTGTTTGAATCAGTTAAGATCCCATATAGATCATAGAAGCCATCCATGACTTTGTCATCATAACCAAGAGCATTGTAATTCTGTGAAGCACGGAACAATCTAGTATATGAGATAAGTTAGAAAGTTTTATATATGTAGGACAAAAGTTAAGAGTCAAGTAACGAAGAAACTTATGTGAATAAGTTCATTTGATTTCAAAACCATCTCATAGAAGGATCGCCGGTGCATGTTGGAATTGGTGGTGAGTTTGACAGAATCATAATGTGCCACCGTGATTTTGACAAAATCTACACTTTGGAGCTTCAACAAAATCATGGTGTCAGCGTGCTTTCTTCAAACTCGTTGTGACTCCAACATGCACTAAAACAATCCAAATCAATCACAGCAATGTAATGAATCCTAAATCCTAACCACAGCAATGTAATGAACTATAAATCCTAACCACAGCAACATATAGAACCAAAACCTTCTTGTGAAGACAAACATAGAAAAGGCTGAAAAGAACATGGGTTATTGGTGTAAAGGAGAAAATAAGGATTACAAGTTTACAACCAAAGATCACATAATAAGATTTAACAAAACAAGCAAAGCAGTATACCAGGTGAGCTAACATTCCATACTAACATTTTGTATGAACTAGGGCCTATTTGGATTGACTTATTTGAATTTATCTATTTTGACATAAACACTTGTGAGACTGTTTGAGATAGCTTTTGAAAACAGCTTACGACATGTTCATAAGCTATTTTCAGCTTATTTCCATAAGCTCTTCAAGATAGCATATGAAAACATCTTATAGCTTATATGAAAAACAGTTTCATTTTATTTTTTTTACTTTGTTATAGAAACAGCTTAAACATAAGCACTTATATGGCTAGCGTTTATGCTATGAGCACGCACTTAATCACGTTGTTTATCAAAAGTGAGCTTTTGGTGATTGAAAATTAGACAGTAAACAAGGGGAAATTATGAGGCTATTGAATGCGTCAGAAACTAAACATATTTTCCAAGTTCAAGCCATAATTACATGTTATAACTCAAGCTATAGTCCAGATCATACCAATGAAATAGCACCATCAATCAACACATCTAAAATTCACCACAAACTTCTGTAAGACTCATATTTCTATAAGAATAACACAACAATCAAACTTGAAACTTGTATCTTCCAAGTTCCCATATCTTTACTTCTGGCATAACCACATATCAGCAAGGATTTTACGAAGCAAATGACACGTCAGACCCGACAATAATTTGAAAAGGTGAAAGTAATTGAATGTAACTACAAGTGACAGCATCGTGTCGGTGTCGAGCAGACACTAGACATAGCTTTGATCTAAAGTGTTTGTGCTAGATTGGATATGACTTCAACCTAAAAGTCAATGTGCTTAAAATGAACAAAGTGACTCACCCAATATCTATATGCCACAATTTCAGCTGGTGTGTAATGAGGGTCACAAGACCCTAAACTCATTTGCTTAATAGCTTCAATCTGCACAGCCTCAGGATCCTCCTTTGCACTCATCTCCAAAGCAAGTTGTAATTGATACTCTTCCTCTACTTCATGATCCCTGGAAACAGTCTCACAACAACTTGAATCACGCCTATCTGAATCCAAATCCAAACCAACACTGCTCACTGAATCAGATGTCTCCATCATCTCAACTTTTCCTTGGTTCAAAGATTTTGAACTAAGACTCTTCCTATTAGCAACTGAATGCAACAAACTTGATAACCCAAGGAAAGGTTTATGCTCAGAACTTTCAGAGGACTTAGAACTCAAAAGCCTCTTACAATTGGATATTGAACCATGATTGAACTTGTTTCCCTCTGATGAAGAATACCCTTGTTCATTTTGTGATTGCTTAGACATAATATGAAGCTTCTTAAGAATGTTCTTCATATCTTTTCACTAAACAATAATACTAAATGCTAGAGAAATGAAAACATAACCATCACCATATTGATCCAAATCTCTATTCTCAAAGAAAGGAAGCTGAAAAATATTCAAAAAAAGTTCTTTTTTTACTTTTTTTATTGACAAAAAGCTCTTAAATCAATTATCCAAAAAAACTACGTTGGTCCAAATGTAACTGAACTCGATATTTTAACCACGTCTTTGATTCGAACCTTATAGGTGAAGAAAGGTGGTTGAGATAGAGACTCCACTAAAAGTGATCAGCCAGTTGAATCTGATTACCCAAATAAAAAGATACCAAACAATATATCAAATCCAAAGAAAAGCATGCAGGGTTTGAACCAAGCAAAGCAAAACCCTTTTGGAATCTTTGGCCAATCAAGGTGACCCAAATGGATGGATTGAAATGGAGAAGTACCCTTTATAACAGACAAGAACATATAACAAACAGTTCATGTGCATCCTCAACAACCCAAACTTCATATGTTATTTACTACCACATATTATTACCATATTGAGAAAGTAGAACAATAAAGAATAAGCAATCATTTAGCACCCCATATTTAGAAAGAAAAGATCTTTGATTCTAAACATGGCACAAAAATAGAAGGAATAAGGAAGAGTGCTTAAGAGAGAGGGAGAAAGAATAACAAGAAGTAGGGGACCACAACAAAAAGGATTAGTGATGACTCACTTTTTTTTTGGCTTAATTATTGTTTAAAATAAAAATACTAAATTTGTAATTAGATTTTTTTTTTAATAAAGAAAAAATTTAGATGGAGCTCGAGAGCTTATCTGAGTCAAAACAACTATCAAGATTTAAAGAGTATTAATAGAAGTAATTATGGATCATTTATTAAATAGAAGTTTTTCTTTTTAAACAGCTGGGTATAATTGTTAATATTAATAACATTTTTAGTATTTTATTGAGAGTGATGATTGAATTTTTGACCTCTTTTTATTATTCTATTCATAATTTATTTACTTCATTCATCAAATTAATATTATATGTCTAAATGATTATTCACTTGAATAGAGAAGTTGAATAATTTAATTTCAAAATCCATAAAAATAATTAGACTTAAATGTATGATTGAAGTTAATTTTACGGTGCAACATAAATATTTATTTTAAGAGACAATTACAATTAATTAGATCATAGAAAACTATAAAAGAAATAACTTATTGATGGTTTGCATTCAATTTTCTATTATTGCCAAAAGATGCTACATGCATTATAAAAATTGAAAATTCATTGGACTTTACCCTAAGTGATTGGTGTAAGAAACATCAACATTTTCCCGATACATATTATATGTGTTTTTGCAAGAATTACACACTTAAAATATTTAAATTCTTTAATTATTAAATAAGATTCGGTTTGTGTCGGTATATATATATATAGAAAAATATATATCGAGACAGATAAACTCTTTAAATAAATTTCAGTTATATAAAGGATTAATCCTTATAGTAGGATTTATTGGTTTATAAGAATTTTGAAAATTAAATTCGCAATATAAATAAATATCATGTCCTAATTACTTTACATTAGGCATGAATTATGTTACTCATTGGATATTCATATTCCCTTAACCATATTGTATGATATATATACACACACGCGGCAAAAGGAAACAAAAGGTGCACCAACTCAAAGTCATAATTAAAGGATGAGATTGAAGAAAAAGTAATAATATAATGGAGTTGATGTAAGCTCTTTATTTTTTTCATATTTATTATTTATGCAGTGCTGTCTCATTGTTGACCATTGATTATAATGGTAAAAGTATGGCATGTCAGCATCTTACAAGTCTTTACTCATGAAGGACAGTGACACACACAACTTTCCAAAATGACTTTTGAATCTTGTTGGATATAGTTGGAGATTCCTTGGATATTATTTTTTTAAATAAAGATTTGTTAGATATGGTTAGAGTTGGTTGTATATAGATTATAAATCGGCTAATATTGATTATAAGTTAGTTATGATCATTGTATAAAGTGTTGTATAAAGTGTTTTAAAGTGAATTTTCGCTTTAAAATAATTGGACTCGAACGTTAAATGAGTGTCGATCTATAGCCTCACAAATTCACATTAACATTTTAGTAATATATATTGACTTCGTCAGTGTTATTGGTGGAGGAAAATTATAAATATTCAATGAACTTTTAAGTATTTCTTATCTTGAACTTAGATTTCATTCTCTAGCCCCAAATTTTCTTTAAAAAAAACTAAACTAAACAAGTTTGGGCTGAAACTAATAGTAAGCCCAAAACTAAACTAAATTGGACTGAAACTAAACCTAAGCCCAAAACTAAAATAAACAAATGGAAGGAAAAAAAGCTAAAAACCCAATAAATAGTAAAGGCAAATCAGTGTCAATAGCCCCACAAATTTGAATGTATGTTGATCATTCCAAGTTTGGCAATTAAATTGTTGAAAGGTTAAAGTAAAAAGTTTTGTGAATAAATCTGCAAATTAATCGAAAGATGATATAGGTCACATATTCGATTCTCATCCAATGAAATATACAAAAACTTTTAAAAAGATAAAGTAAAAAGCTATTGTAAATGAAAAACTTTTGCTAGATTTTTTTCCCTTTCACTTCTATAGTTTTATGCTATATACTAAATCTTGAAATAATTTTAAGAAAAATTAAACACAAAAAAAGCCTAAGAATCAGATTCCTGATCTTTCTCTTAACATTAGTCTCCCAAAACATCTTCAAGTTTGGATTGGATGTAAACTTGATTAATGAGAGTTACATCTATATTATCATTTTTTGAAGATTTAGATTCGATGTTGACCATGTATAATGCAATTTTTGAAATCAAAATAAAGATGATAGTTCAAAGAAGATGCAAGCCTAGGAACAAAATATAGATGACATGTCAAATAGTATATATTCTTTAATCAAATGAACATAATCTCAACATGTAAATGTATAAGTTCAGATTCTATTTAAGAAAACAAGTAAATAAAATAAAATAACGAGTAAATCAATTAAAATAAATTGAATTGAAAAATGATATTAGTTGACATAGAACTTTTTTTACAATGAACAAATAGTATATTAATATCGTTAATATATTTTATTGGATAGAAATTGAATCTGCGACCAATTCACGAAAAATTTTGTTAGTAATAAATTGACAATGTTTAAGATTTTTGTAAGGGTCAAATTATTATTATTTTAATTATTGTTTTAAAATCAATTTATTGATGGTAATTTAGAAAGGTACTAAGTTCCCAAATTAATATTTTCAAGAACTAAAAATTGCTTCTTTTTTTTCACTCTTAAGTTAAAAATCAATGTTGATGACATGTAGAAAAGGACCTCTTTCCAAAAAAATCAACTTTTAAAGGAAAATTTTGTTTTCTTTTCCTTATAGAGTCCAATCAAAACATTTCTAAGAGTTTATGTAAAGTCAAATCTAGCAACATTCCAACATCTATCCATACATAGGAAAGTATTAACACATCGGTTTGCTATTTTGCCATGATTGTTCAAATTTTCCTCTTCTTCCATTTCACAACAACAAGTTGAAACAAAACAATTTTTCCCATTTTGTTTAAACTATTTTTGTGGCAAAGATTTATACCTTAACAACCCAACAAAAGTACGGTTGAAGATGTTGGTCCAATTGGATAGATTGATAGACGAAGTATAAATAACATCAGAAATTCAAATACATAATTGTGAGGTCTCGGATTTGAATCTAAAATATAATATTCATCCTAACAATTTTAATATTTGTCCATGGAACTAGAATTTAAAGACAGTTGTTATTTAATTATCCAAATACAGCTAACATAATGTGTACAGTTGACAAATAATAGAGTTTCTTAAATATGTGGTCATGACTTTAATCGTTAATCAGTATGTATGAAAGAAGAACATTTGTTGGAAAAAGTCAACTCTTTAAATGAATGCATGTATCTCAAATGATTTTTTTAGCGATATATTTCTCAAATTATTAGTCTCTAAAGTGGAATATATTGGACAACAAAAAAACATCAAAATGCTAATATTGTATGCATGTGTTTATCTTAGGTAGCATTGTTTTTGCCTTAAAATATATTTCAATTTGAAGATGAATTTGTAGTTTCAAATTATTTGTTCTAGTTATTTTTAGGTCAACAGACACAAACATAAATTATTTTATTTTAAATTTATTTTTACCAAAATCAATTTTCTTAACACCATAAACCTAAACACTGTAATTCATTTTATAATACTTTTGTGAATAAAAAAACAAAACAAAACTAACTTTAAAACAACAAAGCTTAAAACTTTTCTGCTCTGTCCATAAGCAAAATTGGAGTGTAAAAGAGATGTGACATTAAAAAAAATTAGAAAATGGAAAAATAATGCTTTGTACAACTACAAATTCAGAGATTTTATACAAAATAAAATATTGCAAATAGACGTTGTAGTCCATGTAAATTTTTTTTGATTAATTTGTCTTTATAAATATTTTTGTTTTGCTTTTGTCTTTTTTATTTAATTTTAGTCTCTACAAAATTGATTTTTATTGAAATTAGTCCTTGCAATTCCTTGTATCGCTAATAATTGAAGGATTATATATATTGTAGGAATTCATTCTAATAAAAACTATTAAAACAAAAGAGTAAAAACCAAAAACAAAACAAAAATATTTACAGTAACAAAAATCTTACAGAAATTGCAACAGAATAACACATTATTACACATTTCAATCATATATTTAATCCTAAAAATAATCTCATAGTAAAAGTTGCAGCCATTCTGCTCTATTTAAACTAACAATCATTTGGATGCTTTTACTTTGGCATATAGATTGTTTTGCAATTCCATAGAAACATTCACATTCTTATAGCTTAAGTAACAATCATGTAGAAACAAGATCAGAAAGTGAAAGATACAATTGATAAGGGTGCACAAGCCACACAAGAAACAGAAGAGAATAATAATAAAAGATTAAAAAAGGGAAAATCATCATAGTCAAACAAATATAACTTGAATAACAGAATCATCAGTACTCTAAAATCTAAAAATTACTTGAGGGGTCAATCCTAAAAACAGTGCACAACAACAACAAACTAAAATGGACAGGACAGGACAGTCATTTCACTCAAAGAAAGAAAAATCAGATCTGCTACTGCCTACTCGCTTTACAAATCTGTCACCTCATGTGTGCCTTTTTGTTAAAAAACACTTGTACAACTTTTGTTCATAATCAAATTTGAAGACCATATATAAAATCTTCCTAAGCTTCATAATCAATCCAGGGCCATGAAAATTCTTCTTCCTACCTGGTGCTTCTTGATTCCTATGGATGAAACTGTTGGTTCTGCTGCGGCGGTGGCTGCTGGTATACTGGCTGCGGCTGGTATTGGTACTCCTGCATATGAAACGCCGGATATTGTTGAAAAACCTGCGGCTGCGCCACCTGTTGTTGCAGCGGAAGATGTTGTGGTGGCAGCTGCTGTTGCAGCGGTGGCTGCTGCTGCTGCTGCTGCTGATCTTGTTCTGTCAGGTTCTGATGCTGCGGAAGCGTTTCGTCCATTAGTGGTTCGTTAAGGTCCATGGTTCCGAGTATTTCCAACTCTTGAATTGCCGCTATTGCAGTGACTGGACTTTCATGGTTAAAATGAGGCCTAAGCACTGCAAGAGATTCCTTGACTTTTCCTTGCTGCAAATTAATATACAGAGGATTAAACATTATATAACTTGAAAATATAATAAATAATTGATAATTGAAACCAAAGATTATTTCAGCTTACAAAGTGTTCAAGTTTCCTCTTGAGATCTTCATTAGCAGCATTTTGTTGAGCACTAGCAGGTGTTGTTCCCTATCCAATCAAAATAATGAAATAGAATATGCAAATAAGAACAGTCTATAAATATTTTGGAAGAAAAATATTAAAGCATATTATCAGTTCCTTTGAAATGAAATATAAGCAAAAATGATAATTGAAAAGTTGATGTACTAGTCTGAAATTAAGATCAGATACACAAACTATTCAGTTACCTTTTTTGCTTATATTTCATTCCAAAGTAATATATATGACTTCAAACTCAATTTTAACCAAAACAATTTTACAAATAATATAAATCTTATAGAGAATATAGTGAAAATGAATCTTATAATGAAGGACCAGATATATAAAACTAAAATAACAAGGAAAACTAAAATTAATAAAGTAATTCAGACAAACAAAAATAATAAAAAATCACACAAAATAATTTATTTAGAGCATCTACATGCTTTTCTATAATCCATTCGCATACGAGATCCTTCTACACTATCCCACAAAAACGACACAATGGACTAAGAAAATAAGCTGTCTTAAAAAAAAGACTGAAAATACTAAATGTTTCTGTAAATTTAGAAAACAAAACAGAAATAGGACTAAGAATAATAAAGTATTTCAAAAATTTCAACTCTCAACACAAATAATTTCACTAAAAATCAAGGGAACAAAAACAATTTCAACTCACAAAGTTGATTTTATACAAATATTGTTATATCAGAAGTTCATAACACTAACAAATTAACAATCATGCAAAAGAATAAAGCAATTCAGGATAATAATATATATAAACTTAGAAAGCAAAACAAAATTGAAGGGACATTTAACAATAAAAGAGCAACTCAATTTAAATTTCAATCGATTCAACAATACACCCAAAAATAGCAACTGTGTTAAGAACCTTGGGGGCATAAACAATTTTAAACGTATCGAAACTTAGTCCATAAAATTCATTCATAGACTGCATAATTTGCAATGTTAAATTCTACTGGTTATAGTTGATCCTACAAAGTCAACTTGCAGTTTAAGCATAAATACACTGTATCCCATTCATATGGTCCATTGGCAATGCAGTGCGAAATATTAAAGCAGTCTTAAATAATGAAAATAAGAAACATTTATATAAATTAAAAAACCAAAAAAAAATACTACATCTAAAACAGCAGAATGATTAAACAATAAACATTTGCCTTATAACAATCAGACATAATAACTTTATAAAATATCTTAGGAACAAATTTTAAATTATACAAACATTTTCATTTTTGTTTTGACACAAAATCATTACAAATATGTTCAAACAATACTTGTACATACATATTTTATATAATACAGAAAACTCCATTTTCAGATTGCAAAATGTCACAGCAGTCATACAAAGTAAACTTTCAGTTTGAAGATAAAATTCACAGCTTTTCATAACACAATGACAATACTATTAAAAAATCTTTCTTAAGACTACATATGTCATAAGTCGCACATGTTAAATTATGCATTTTAAAACAGTTCACAAAAGTAAATTTGTAATTTAATCGTGAAATTCTCAGATTTCTAAAAGCAAATAACTTAATTAATTAATTAATAACTTATTATATTATTATCACCACCAAAGCCATAGTTCACCAAAAACACATCAAATCAAATCAATGTGAAAACTTTGGTACATTAAGCTTCAATGTTCTATTCATATATCCACAAGTAAATGCATTGAGCAGTATAATATTTTAAAAAAAAAAGTTAAATTAAATTAAATACCTATATATACATAAACAGACATAAAATAAACTTTTATTTGATTAGAGTAATGTATTTCATTTCAAAGTTAATAGCATCCAAATACGGCAATAATGCATAGATATGCCTAACAAAAACCAGACATTACCATTTTCAATTATGTTAAACTAACTTGTGTTAAATTCTGCATGTCACAGCAATCCTACAAAGTAAACTTTCAATTTGAAGAAAAAACTCAGATTTTTGAAACACAGTGACAATATTATAAAAATTATTTCTTCAGACAACACAAGTCATACATTATTATATGTTAAATTAGGCATTTCAAAATAGTTCCACTAAATAAATTTGTAATATAAACATAAAACTATCAGTTTTCCAACTGCAAATTAGTAAATTATTAACTAATTATCTTTATCATCACTACCAAAACCAAAGTTCACAAAACAAAATCAAATCAATGAGAAAAAACTTTGGTACATTAAGCTACAGTATTATTCAATTCATACATCCACAGATAATGGAATTGAACAGTATAATAAAATAAATATGAAAAAAGTCAAATTAAATTAAATAAATATGCATATAATTCATCACAAAAAAAATACATATGCATAGACATTCATTAACAGAGACACACAAACAAAGAAACATACATAAAGTAAACTTCTTTTTATAGGAGGAACTTATTTCATTTCAAAGTTAATAATAACAAAACATCAAAATAGCTGTTGGAATGTAATTCATAATATGGTAACAATTCATAGATATGCCTAACAAAAACCTGACATTACCATTTTCAATTACAGGCAAATTAATCATCTACCAAACAATAACAAAAAGTTTATAAAAGTCAAAGGAGACATGGTAATAAATCCCCCCAACACAATCAATCCAGCAAAGATTTAAAATAATCCAAATTTCATTACCCAAAAAAAAAAACAAGAACCCAAATTAAAAACAAAAAAAAGAACAAACTTTTAACTAGAAAAAATAGTAATAACTACATAAATCTTGCAAATCAAAAACAAGAAGAAAAAAAACACATCATAACAAAAATATCCATTTCAACAAAAAAAAAACTTAAAAATTTCACCTTCTTTGGACGACCCACAGGCCTTTTCCCTGCAGGTCTAGCCTCCGTGGTAATTCCTCCACCACCACGCCCTCTTCCACCACCGCGACCTCGTCCACGACCACGACCTCTCCCTCTACCACCAACTGCAGCAACAGGAGTAACCACAGCAGCATTCTTTCTAGGCCGTCCTCTAGATCTTGGAGCCAAATCAGCAACACCTTCCACCGCCGCCGGCGGCACTGCCGCTTCAGGCACAGCAGCAAACGGTATCGGTGTCGGATTTTGCTGTTCATTCTTCGGCGGACGCCCCGGCCGTCTCTTCGAAACCCCGGAAACATCCGTCGAAGAACTAGTCTCCGCCTTCGCCTTCGGAGGACGTCCGGGCCTCTTCTTCGACTTACCTTTAGACCCAGGCGGACGTCCTCTCCTAGACGGAGTAGACGAAACCGGATTTGAGTTCTCGTTCAGGCTCACACCCGGGCTTAGACTTGGGCCCGCATCTTTCCTCGGACGGCCCGGACGTCTTTTACTTTCTTCAGCGTCAACAGGTTGAACAGCAACAGGCTCATCAGCAAGCCCAAGCGCGGCCCAAACAGGCTCAGCATTCTGCTGAGTGTTATTATTATTAGCAGCAACAATAGGAAGAGGCTGAGGTTGGAGTTGAGTTTGGGTTTGAGCTTTTCTTGGCCTGCCACGTGGTCTAGAAGTAGTTGGTGTCGAAGAAGAAGGTTGAGAAGCAGCAGATCTAGTAGTAGAGTTGGAGAGCTTGTAAGATTTCTTAACCATTTCGAGCACTCCTTCGGATTTCAAACGCTTCAAGTGATGAGTCAACAAGGTGGAGTGAGAAGGTGAGAGTTGGTGTTTGTAAACTTGTTCTATGTATTTCCCTATTGCTCTTTTGCTTGAACCGTTCTTCTCTTTCAAAGCTTCAATTGCGTTGTATATCATCTGCAACAAAAAAAAGAGAGAGAGAATCTTGATGTCAAGATTTTTTAATTTTAGAGAGAGATAGAGAGAGAAGTTGGGATTACCTCGGCGTATGGAGGGTGAGTTGAAGGTGGAGATGAGAGAGGTGGCTGTGCTGGTGGTGGAGGGTGGTTGTTTGGTTCGACGGCGAAAGGGACGGCGTTGGTAGACGGAGCTGGAGGTGGTGGTGGTGGAGAGATCGAGGATGGGTCCATGAGGAGAGAGAAAGGAAAAGATAGAGAGAGAAAGAAAAAGAAGGTAGATTCGAAATTTAGGAAATGAAAAAAATGGAAAATGAATTAAGGTATTTCAAGAGAGAGATAGAGAGTGTATGAAATATTTTTATTTTTATTTTATTATAAGAAGGAGAGAGAGAATAAGGGATAAAGGGTTAGGTGGTTTTGTGAAATAAGTGTGAGATTGGAATCCAAATTTGAAATCAAAAATAAAAGAGAAGGAATGTAAATCAGGAATGAATTAAGCAACCCTTATTTTATTTTAGAGGTGCACACTCAAAACCCTATATACTACAGTCTTAAAAAAAAAATATTACTTTTACTAGTTTTTATTTATTTGTTATAACTTTAAAAAATATTAGAACTTGACAGAAAAAAAACATAAAATTACATAAATTACACTTTTAATAATGTACATATTTTTAGAAAAAAATAATTTCTATTAAAAAATATCTTTGACTTTTAATCTCATAATATTATTGGTCACATAATATTTTTTGCCGCCAGTTTTAATTTCTGTTATTAAATCAAATCATTGTATATTTGATTTGTTTTTTAATAATATTTTGCATATTTTTTTTA
>JBBPBP010009780.1:29785339-29838887 GCA_037974735.1 Cicer chorassanicum
TATGAATAATGGTTTTTATATGAATGTAAATTGATTATGTGGATATGATATTTATAAGCAATCCTAAGTTCAATTTTATGGATTGGTTTTAAAATTAGTTATGAATAATGGTATTTATGTGAATGTAAATTGATTATGTGGATATGATATCTATAAGCAATTCTATATGTAACACTCTTAATTTTATAATAAATTATTTTATTTATCTAATAGGATTTTAAAGAATTAGTTTAGTATTGCGCGTGTTTAGAATATGCATGATTAATTTTTCTTAGAAGTGTATTTGCTATAATGTGATAATTTTATAGATATTTAATTTAGTGAATAAAATAAATTGTAAACGTTGTATTATTTATACTATCTAATTATTTTTGTGAAAATTATTAGTAATTTAATAGGAATATTTTGGAGAAAAAGTTTTTAGTAAGGAGGAGTAAAATAAATTATTTATTAAAGATTTTTTTAAAAAATATTGGAAAAGAGAGTTTGGGTCAGATTGCTATTTACACCTTATTTTCTACTTCTCTATTCCATTTGGGCCTTTATTATCAGACTTTCTCATCCCCATCTGCGATCTATTTGCTACACCCCCTTTTACTGTTTCAATATGAACTTTGGCACACTCTGTTTTAAGTCTTTTAAATCTGTTATTTTGGCACCAAGGTAATTGCTAGTTGCACCTCTCTCCACAAATTAAAAATTCTTCTCCTCTAGACGCCGTCGCCACTCAAATTCTCACCTCCATCCTACTCTTCTTCAGTTCGACGAAATTAAAGGATTATAACCTCATCAATATCCCCTTCATAAAATCAATTTCATATCTCCTTCGTGATCATAAAGTCGCGACTCATTCTCCTCTGTCATCAACACAGTCACAAAGTCTCTTTCAGTGGCTTTTGCACTCATCGTTGTGAGTTGTAACTACCATATATTCAAACTCACTGCTCAATTCTTTAACTTCGCGAACAATCGCATCTGAAATAACGGCCAACGACCAAATTGGACATTCTAACTGCCGGCTTTGGACCTCGATTCTGATCGACTGGTGGTTTTCGAAAACAATAGTTCGTGACCTACGCATCAAAAGCTTCATCCTACATCTATTGTTTTTCAGTTTTGTCAACGATAACGAAAATTCGTCTTCGCCTTGTTATGTGTCGTTGTTACTGCTGAACACTGTTTCAATTGTTTGTGTCGGTGAGATGTTTTTTTCTTACCTTTTTACGTCTTTTTACACACTTTCTTTACTCTTAATATATATATATATATATATATATATATATATATATATATATATATATATATATTTATGTTTTACATTAAATTTTTTTATTATATTTTAAATCATAATTTCAATTATGTTTAAATATCAACTAATTTTAAATAAAGGATTTTAGTTTGTTGTAGATACAATTTCGTCGATTAGCTAAACTTATGCATACGTCTCTTCATATTCATAATTGCTATTGTTAAATTTGAAAGTATATAATTTGTTTCGATTATTCTAATAAGTTAGATAATTTTATTATTATTAAAATACTATAACTATTATTTATTTCAAATATTTAATGATTCAATTTATGTAGATATGCATATAAAATTTATATATTATAAAAGAAATGTTTGAGACTATATTACGAGTTGTAAATAATTTATTTTCATAGGTTTGTTATGTTTGCTCGATTGTCTAAAGACAAGAATTTACGAAGGTGAGACGCATATTCAATAAGTTATTCGAGTTTGTCGTTGTCGTGAAGTTCTCTATCTTCTCTAAGGCTGCATGAAATCTTTAATCGAGGTATGGGGTGAGAGTGATTGAAAATTCATTAGTGTAAATTAAGTGAGACGAACGGGAAAATCGTATTTCCCATAATTTATTTGGGGCTCGCTACGTACGGCTGAAACCCTTTGAGTAATAATTAACTAATGAGAAAACTTGAATTAGGTGAGGTTCAAATATGAGTTAGAAACTTTTATAGGATGTTGTTTGATTTGATTTTGAAGATCGTGTGGTTGTTGAATTATTATAGAATTGTGTATTTGACGTATTCTGTGCTTTGTTTATATCCACCATTGATATTGTTATATGATATAAAATGTGATGAATTGTAATTATTTGTATTGCAATTGACGTGGTGTGTGTGAATGATCTAGTATTATTATTTGTGAGTGAAAATCTTGTAATGTTGGAGCTTGTGTATTATGATGATAAATTTTGAACGTAATGTATGACTATGGAAATATGTAAGGATGATCTGTGCTTGTTGACTTATGATGTAACCACCTTGACGAATATCATAAAATGCGTATTGTGTTTAATTGAACAGTAATGAATTCGACCCGTGCCGATGATGGTTCTCTTAATGGAATGAGCAGTCTAGGCCAACGAGGGGAGAAAATAAATATTGAGAATTTTTTGATGTGAAAAGTATTTTGTCATCATATAGGTAGAGTCTAACAAGCCTAGTGATTTTGGGGAAATACAACTGAATTGAGCCTGATCGTGGCAGTCTGCTGTTGAGCCTTAAGGCATAATTGTTAGACATTGGAGGTATTTGGGTGGGGAATTCCTAGGTGACTTAGAGGTAGCACTCAAAATGTCGGGAGCTACCACACAACACACGTTTACCACGACTGTCGCGTGTGTGTCTCGGGTTGAGTTGAGGGGATCTATGAGGACAAAGTCAATTTGAATTGTCCGTCCACTTGCGTGGTGGGATAGTATCAAACCTCATAACAAAGTACTTCAAAGATAGAATGGTACTAAAGAAAGCGAACGAGTCTATAGTATAAAAGCATGCATAACATTACTTGATTTGTGTGTTGACTTACTTGACGTAGTGAATTGTATCAATGTTTTACCTTGATTATTCTTGTTAATTGTGATTTGATATGATACGGTGTCTAACTATTGTTTTACGTGTTCTTCTTAATTATTTTATACTATTACATGTTTTCGAAGCTCACCCCTCGTTGCTTGTGTTTGACACTTACGAGAGCGCAATTATTTCAGGTTATCGGTTGGTGATCCATGCTCTGATAGGTGATACTGGGTGGGAGTAATTTGTTGTGGTTTGTTGAGTTATGAACTAATTTATGTTTTGTAAACTCTATCGATTGATTGTGTTATATTTGATCTTTTATTCGGAGATGAAAATTAAATGTCTCTAAATTTTGAACATCTTTTTATGTTAAAAATACTCGTTTAATAAACATCAGCTATATTCGATGTTAAAAGATTTTTAATTGAGGATTTTTATGCAAATGTGTTGTGTAAGCGTGAATGTGACGTCCTTAGCCTTATATTTCAAAAGGAATTTTTTTATACTTTATTTTGGGACCGCTGCGGATCTCGTTACGCTTTTCTTCCCCTTTGCCATCTTAGTGCAATTAACAATAAAATTCACTCTATTTAATTTCATCTATGTCTTCTTGTTGATGCAAGAAATAAGAGTTGCCTGAAAGTGCAATACACCATAAAGAACAAACAGCCAATGAAGAAGAATAACATATTCGAAAAATGACGATTCTTTTAACAAACTCATAACATCAAGACTGATATTATAAAATGGCAAAATGTCTACACAGTGACAGAGTTTGAACAAATACTTTGGGGAAAAATTTGAATTGATAAATTAAATATAGTATTTTATTGTATATTAGAACTTTATATTGTAAAGTTGGGATGTAAATACACAAATTCTTTTCAAACACGTTTGCAAAAAGAGAACAAATTAGACTAAAAAGTTGCACATATTTAGGAGAGACGAAATTATAGGTATAACATAAAGATAGTTAGTATGATTGAGTTTTTACAATTTTTATCACACAATTAAACTCAAACTGATGAATAACATGTTGATTTGGTTCAGTTGAATAAAGTTGACATTAATAAAAATTAATATACTTATTTTAAAAAGATAACATTTTCTTTTTCAAACACTAGATTTTTTGTACTATCAAAACAATTAAGAAAACACTTTTTAAACTACAATGGAAAAAATAATATGTAAAAGATTAAAAAATCTTTAAATACAACACATATTTAAGATCACACTATTGATATAGTCTAATGATTTTATTCGGATATCAGTGGTCGATTTTACATGAAGTAAAATCATACTCAAATGTAAAATCATACTCAAATCAATAGAGATTGAGTTTATTTGGTTCGATTCAGATTAAACTCGAAACAGAAAAAAATTAATTTAATTGATTTCAATTTTTGTTGTTGAATTTATCAGATAATTAGTTTGATTTTTGTATCTCTAAAAAAACTCAAAATACATACAATTAAAATTTTAGCTAAATTGTTTTTTAGTTACTATTTTTTATAATTATTTTATAGGTTATTATTATTTTTTTTAAAAATTGTTGGGGACATTAGGGTGGCTTTGACCACCTTATGTCTCCCACTAAGATCCGCCTATATGCTTACAAATGTGACAAACTTAAAGAGTTCAAAAGACATATCTATACCTTCAATTTATTTTAACGTTGACGATATCAAAGTCATTGATTGAATTTATAATTGACTGAAACTAATATTTCAATCTGAATCAAACAAACTTTGCAACAAGATAAGAAACCAAACATTGTGCACTAAGAGGATGAATAATTGTCACACTCAGACGCAAAATCACAATTAAATAAGAAGACTAGTGGACAGTGACCATCAAACTAGGTCATTAGTATCCCTCAACAAATTAAATACTAGGAGAAAAAAAAAAGAAATGGTGTGAAAGTAAATAAAAGGTTTAAAAAATGACCAAATAAATTACTTTTAAAGTAAATGACAAGAGTGTAAGGTTGTTGAGAAGATAAGTGATTGAATGATTAAAATTTACTAGAAGTTTGAAGTAATTTAAAGACAGTGAACCAATGACGAAGTTTGGCTAATTATTTTAAAGGGGCAAAATAGTTAAAGCGGTTTACTTAAAATTACACATTATTGAAATATTAATATACCTATACTAGAATAATGTGCAATTTTTGTACTAAAAAAAGAATAATGCACAACAAAAGTCTTGCAGTGAGTAAAATCAATCTAGTTCTGACAAAATATTTATATTAATTAACTAGGACATTGCATTTCCATTGTTTGCTATGTTTACGCAATATATTGCACTCGACATTTCAACTATTATAAAACTTTAGAAAGGATAATGCTTCATCAAGTAAGTTCTCTTTACAACGCCCTTTAATCATAAAAGTATACATTAACATCCAAACGATAGCCTTTCATCACAAGATCGTCATAAACGTGTACATGTAGAACACTTCACCAAACGTGCGTTCAGCCATGCTTTCACAGAAGCTAGAAAACCAATCTTCTACTTGGATGCAAAAAGTTTGCCGCTATTTTTGCTTAACGTGAAAAACACACCGTGCAACCAAACGAGCGCTAAATCAGTTATTTGAAAGGAGTGTAAGTGTCTTAACTTACAAGAAAGACAGCTGAAGCAGTTTGATAAAATATCCAAAGCATAAGTTAGAGAATTAATGTATCTCTTCAACTTTCATTAGTAAATTCAGCCAAAAGATGCAGGAAACAGTTGTTAACACCAAAAATATAATTAAGCTAATAGAAAAATATGGTCAGCAGAAGAATTGATTGGCAAGTCGAATTGATTAGTAATTTATCGAAAGTGTTAAAGAGATGAAATTTGGAGAACTTGAATATGTTATTGGCCTACATGAGGGCATTTCCAAGCACACTAATCTAAGAATAAGAGAAGTTTGATTTGTAGCTAAAAAAATCAAGGGAAAACCTAAGGCTGATAATTATAATTTCACACCAAAATCCAACAACACATGTTCTTTATCAATCTAATACAATCCTTCCTCTAAGCCATAAAATAGAAAGAAAAAAAAATGGTGGTTTCATGATTCAAAACAATATATCTAAACCTTCCTTTGAGGTCTCCATCATCAACAACACTATATAGTGACAATAAGATGTTTCTTTCCATATGCAAATCTATATCTTCAAGCCATGTCCCCTGCTTTGGGAATCACTAGTGCTAAGCAGAAAAGCTTCTGATATTCAAAATCATATAGATGGGAGAACAAAAACTGTAAGTTAAATATATAGATAAATTGACTTTACAATATTTTGTACAAAGCTGAATGTGTGTACAAAAAGCAAATTTATAAGTATTAACCCTATTTAGATAAAAAAAGTTAATTAAGTGCTTATATAAAAACTATTTTATATAATAATAGATAAAATAAAGTTAAATTGTTTTAATATAAACTATTTTCATAAGTTATTTTGGAGAATTTAAAAAGCTAAGTTAAAAACAACTTATAGACATGTCATATGTTCTTGTCATAAGTTTTCCCAAAGAGTCTCTTAAAGCCAATAGATAAGTTCAAATAAATCAATGTCCGTGTTCGTGTTGTGCTTTATAAGCATAAGTAGAAGATGTAAACAAAAATATAGTGGAAATGATTGACATTACAGAATGAGACTTGCTGGTTTACATAAGTTGAGACATTAAGCATCATAATATATATACATAATGCTTTACATTATAATCTATATATACATTCTATATGCATAAGTTCTATCTTGATTCCTATGTCAAATGAAGGAAAATCAGCAAAGAAAAGAAGGCTCAAGGAAGAGGATAGACATCATGGAATAATTCAATGAGGAATTTTCAAAAAGGTAGTTACCTATTAAGAAGTTGATACAATTAGGTACCTTCTATGCAACAACAATTTTCTTTTCTCTGTGAAGAGGGGTTGGAATTGAATTGGGTCGTCAAATTTATTCATGAAAGTAAGATAAAAATAAGGAATCATAGTTGTAACTAAGCATGGAGAGCAGCAACTGGAATTGACTTCTCCAATGGAATGAAATTGCAGTTTGAACCGCAATCGTATCGCAATATTTTAGATTTTGAAGTCGCCGCAACAGCATTGCAGTCGCAATTTAGGCAGCATCGACTGCATTTGACCGCAATATAAAAGTTTGCAGCGTAACCACGACCGCAATCATAGACACAATTTGAAACAATGATTCTTACAACGCTGAATAGGACCAATATTCGAAAGAACACAAATGACAAAAAAAATAAACCTCCTAAAGAACAAGACAAAAAAAACTGTTCATTGTGCAAGTCTACAAATCTAGTATGCAGGTTAACTGAGTTTGAATTTAGAAACTGCAAAGGGACCAAAATGTTTAATCAAAACTTACTATGTAAGGAGGCATGCTGTCTCAACATTGGAGTGCTTCCTTCACCTTTTCTATAATGCTCCTCAAGAGTATAAACTGCTGCTTGTACCATATCACTGATCAACCCCACTGTGTAATAAGATAACACAGAATTACATACCAAAATCCTACACATGCAATAGTTTTAAAGACCTCAGATTTTTTATGCCAAACAAACACAGACAATTAACAATCAGTTGCTTCTCAGGAGTCACTTTAACTTATACAAGCTATGAAACACGAAAACTAACATGGACACCAGACACGACATCGAAACTGGCACGTCGGCACCAGTAATAATTTGAGAAAATGAATTAATAGAGTAGCAGAAAAATTCCGAAGTCAGAACAAGAACTTGGTTTGCACTAAGTATTTAGCTTAGGAAATAAATTATCTAAACACCATTGTAGAATAGCACCACAAAATATCTTAAAAATAATTGAGTTTGAGATATGGATAGAATGGAATTCTGGGTATTACATCCCTACCTCGGATACATAAAGCTTGTTTAATCTCCACTATGAGGATATTCTTGTAGCATCAAGGGATGATACTCTGAAATCTGCTAAGCACAAATGTATAACAAAATATTAACAAGGCACAAAGAAGAAGACAATAAATTGCAACAATTCATTGAAATATATGGTCATACCTCTACCAGCTCTCTGAAATGAGTTGAGTGGATGGTTCACAATATAAATTTGACAAACCATGTAAATAAAGGATCAGAAGTTGCTGAAATCACAAGCATAACAAAGAAATATGGAGCCTAGTGAACTGTATATATGTTTGGTTTTCTTTATGATAGGCCAACCTCTTCAGTTGTATGCAAGTAATAGCTCCAGTAAAAAAAAGTCAACCACTATCGTTGTTACAAATATCATAATGAAACTAGCAAAGTTTAACTTCTAATGAAAACAAACATAATAGTGAACCACCAAATATGTTAAAAATAACTGAGTTTGAGATATCGATAGAATGGAGAAGACAATAAATTGCAACAATTCATTGAAATATATGGTCATTCATACCTCTTGATAAATCAGCTCTCTTACATTATATATGGTCACTTTTCTACTCTCAATTTCAAACTCAAGTTGAAATGAGCTGAGTGGATGATTCATGGTATTTAGAGCAAGCTCTGCCAAAGGAATATCTCCCTTGTATAACTGAAAAATCAGTTTCATTGCAATGAATCAAAACATACCCCTCTTTTTAGAGCCCTTCTATTTATATCTCAACTAGACCCTTCCTTACAGTAGTAACTCTCATTTAATATCTTCCTCTTTCTCATAGTGTACACACTGAATATCCTCCTCCCGCGATTCCTAACAAAGCCTCCCCCAACTGCAATCTTGCATGTAAACTAAAAGATATCTTCCAAGAGGCTTCATGTGCTGGTTTGCTTCTGTCATTGTACCAAGAAGCATCCAACAGATTTGCGACAAATTTGGAAGAAAAAGGGATAGTTATTCAGGAATAAAAAAAGTCAGACACTATTGTTGTTACAAATATCACAATGAAACTAGCAATGTTCAACTTCTAATCAAAACAAACATAATAGTGACCAACTCCACTAATCCTCTTTTATAACTATGAAAAGAAAAAAAAAATTAGATGATCATATTCAAAAATTCAAATCACAAATTGAAACTAGAAAGTATCTCATCTAGTTTTGCTTTTACATTAGACCTCTAACAACCATTTCTTGAAGAAGTTTTACTGCCTTATCATTCTGGTTGTTTTCAAACAAACAACGAATGATAATTTCGTAAGTTACAACATTAGGAATGCAACCATTGTCTTCCATTTTTGATAGCAAGGATAATGCTTCATCAAGTAAGCTCTCTTTACAAAGCCCTTTAATCATAACTGTATACATAACAACATCAAAATGATATCCCTTAATCAGAAGATCTTCATAAACCTTTTGTGCATGTTTAAGTCTTCCACTTTTGCATAGGCCATCAACAAGTATTGTGTATGTATACATATCTAGCTGAATTCCCCGGTCTTTGATTTTCGTCAATAATGTAATTGCCTTGTCAACATGATTGTTTTTGCACAAAGCATCTAATATGGAACTGTAAGTGATCATGTCAGCAGGTTGACCTCTATCATGCATCTCATCTAAAAGATCCCAAACTTCAGAGATTCTCCCTGATTTGCAAAGTCCATCAATGAGGGAACTGTATGTTATAGTATTAGGCACCATATTTTTGAAACGTATTTCTTTAAAAAGATCCATGGCTTCGTCCACCATTTTATTCTTACATAATCCATGAATCATAACACAGTAGCTATGAACATCAGGAGTCACTCCCTTTCGGACCATGGTGTGGAATACATCATCAAGTAAGAAATAACTATCCATTAAAGAACTATAAGTAACAACGTTGGGTTTCATATCTTCTTTTATCATCATAGCTAACACACTTTTAGCTTGTTTAACCTCTCCTTCCTTACAAAAACCATCGACCAATATATTAAAAGTATAAACATCTGGGTTGATGTTTTTCAACGTCATTTCGTTTAACATACCAACTGCTTCTTTCAATCGACCCACAATGCAAAATCCATATATTAAAGTACTGTAAGTGACAACATTAGGAGAAATTTTCTTGACAACCATTTCAGAATATAAATCACATGCATCACTAATAAGTTTATCCTTGCATAGACTATCAATGATTGTGCTGTACATTACCACATTAGGCATAACCAATAACCCTTCAATCCTTCTGAGCAATTGCATGGCAGATCTTGTTTCACCTATTTTACATAATCCGTTGATCAAGGTCCCGTAACTAACTTGATCAAGGTGAAATCCCTTAGCTATAACATCATCATGAAAGTGCAATGCTTTCATAACATTACCATTAAGACAAAGACCTTTGATAAGTGTAGTAATCGTTATGGTATCAGGATGATAGCCAAGTTTGAGAATTTTTCCGAATACAGAAAATGCAAAATTGAGTTGACCTAGTTGGCAGAAACAATTAATCAAAATTGAGTTCCTCTGAATTCCATTTGTTGAGAAAATGAAATAGCAGTGTGGAAATGATTAATCTTAACAAGGGAAGTTAAAATTTTACCGAATTCGAAGATTGGTGGAGTAGGGTTGATATTGAGCATGCGATTGAATGATAAAACAACATCATGAAGAACAACATTGTTATCTAATGGAGAATGAGTTTGAGAGTGTAACAAACGAATAATGGAATTAGGAATTGGAAGAAACAAATTGGGAGTGGGAAGAGAGGGAGAATACCTTAACCTTGAAATTGAAAATGACATTCTTCTTTTCTTTTGTTCGTTGCAACCAAACTATCGATTTTGTTTTTGCATAACTTTCCCTGTTTTCCTTCTAAATATTAAATAAATTAATTAAGATGAGAGAGAAGAAAAAGATATACAATATTGCTACCCACCCGCCAAATTTTTTTATAAAAACAAACTACCTAAAATTTCCTTACTTATTTATATCATTATTAATGCGTACGTGAATTGAATTCATAAACGCCTATGCGAACTCAATTCAGGTACATGTAAACTCAATTTTTATGTACCTACGTGAACTCAATTTACGTATGTATACGTCAACTGAATTCACGTACGTTTACGTGAATTCTTCTGTGTAATTCTTAAACTCCATTGAATACCAGATTCGACCCAAGGGTAAAACCACTAAAGCAAGTGTCTTGAAAAGAAAATCTATATCAGTGAATTTAACAAACACATTTTTTTACCAATAAATCTCTCAAAATTATATCAACTAGCAATCATCAAGAGAAATTATTAGTTGTTTTAATAAATTTATCTATATCCCTTTTGTGATTCAATAAAATTTTCAAATTTTTTATTTTTGTAATTTTGAATAGTCTAATTCATATTTTCGAGTTGACATTTATATATTATTTTATTTATAAAATTAATATAATTAATATTATGTAATTTTTTTTTACCCCTGATAATAATGTCCATTGATTTTAATATTGTTTTAGATAATGTTAAATTTATATAAAATTTTATCGGTTATAGTTTTAAGAATATTAAAATGTGAGACCATTTTATTAAATAAAAATAAATTTATTAAGTAAAAAAATTTGTTTTATAGAGAGACCTAATCGCTTGCATTAGTGGCCTTACCCTTGGGCCCGCTTTGATATTCAATATAGTTTAAGAATTCACATACAATACGTGAATACAGTTCACGTACACCTACGTGAATACAGTTCACGTACACCTACGTGAAATGAATTTACGAATGCCTACGTGAACTCAATTCACGTAAAGGTACGTGAATTGAATTCACTTAAATGTACGTGAATTGAGTTCACGTAGGCGTCCGCGAATTCAGTTCACGTAAAGGCTAAGAATGTTATAAATAAGAAAGGGCATTTTAAGTATTTCGTTTCTATAAAAAATTGAGGGGTGTGGGTAGCAAAAATGGGGGTGTAGGTAGCAAAATCGAAAGATATAAGAGATTAGAGAGAGATATAAGGGAGGGAGAGAGTATAGATATGAGTAAAAATATCATAGGAAGCAAAATTATTAGAGGAAGCGAAAATAGTAGAAGAAGTGAAATTATCATAGGAAGCCACCTTATAAGAGGAAACGAAGGAAACAAAATTATAAAGGGAAACGAAATTTCAGAGGAAACATCGTCTAGTCTCTCACTTTGTCAAAATTCAAAAATAGTCCATAATTTTTTTCGGTATTAATCAAGTTAATCTCTTTGTCAATACCAACTAATTAATGATACTCAAAAACTGATGAGCCGACACGTTCACTCCCACCATATCAGGTTCAACAGCATCATTCATTGCGTTGTCCATTTGAGGTTCAACACCATCATTCATTGCATCAAAATCAGGCTCTAAACCATCATACATTTCGTTACTATTGTCTTCCATATGGTCTATTTATTTGCATCCAATAAGAACATATGAAAACTTTAGAAATATTATTTATGTGATCTAAGTTAACGTACCTTACATTAACTGAATTTACGCAAACTAAGTGAACTCAGATCACATAAATATACATATTCCCAGTTCACATACGTATTGCCCCTGATTACTTTATAATTTTATATGTATGTGAGCTAAGTTTACATACATTTACGTGAACTGTATTCACGTAGCGTCTGTAATTCCTTAAATTACAGATCATACGTGAACTCAATTTACATAGGAACTGTATTTGTGTATCGCCTGTGATTTCTTAAATTTCATTACATACGTGAACACATATCACGTAAGGATATGTGATTTAAGTTTACGTACAACGTACGTGAACTCATATCATGTCAAATTCTTAGATTTTGAAGAAAAAAAATACGAACTCAAACGCAGATAAACGTACCTTGTTGGTTGCTTTAACCACAATATGAAGATGAAAGTTATCAGTGAAAGGTGTGGGTTATGAATGAGGATGAATTATAAGGTGTGAGTTATGAGTTTGTGATATGGATGTGAAATATTATAAGGTGGATGATGGTGATGAAGAAAGAAAGATTAAAAAAAAAATAAGGTTTAAGAATGAAGCAAATTGTGAAAGGGTATTTTGGATATTTCAACTATATGAAAAATTTATGAGGTGTGTGTAGCCAAATGGAGGGATAGCAAAATTGAAAATATGAAGTTAAATTTCATTAATAATAAAATCCGACCTAAAGTAGATTATTCATTTTGGGGAGCTAAAATTTATGTACCATTTACCCCAATTAGTCATGCACATTATCGATATTTTTAAATGATCCCTCAAATTGATTTTTTTAATCAAATTCATATTTGTAGATACTAGAACTGACATTAAGTTAATAATATTAGGAATTGATTTGAAATTGAGTAAATAATGTTAATGAAACATTTGATAACATATCAAGAAAAAGAGACAAACTTAATTAATATTCTGCATATTAATAATGTAGGAGATTAGATTGATGCAATCTTATAATTTGAAAGACTAATTTAGATATTTACTTGTTTGTTTATTTACAAGACAAACTGTTGCGAAAAACAGAGATCAATCAATCAATGAACCCAAAAAGAACCAGGATTGATTGAATGTAAAACGAAGATTGATCCTTTAAACAGAATTTGAAGCTTGTAATTCTAAAATGAACACACACAATTGTTAACCCAGTTCAGATATTAAGTCCTACGTCTGGAGGACTGAATCCGATTTGAATTATCACTAGTAATGAAATAAAAATTATTACAATTGAATTGCACTTATGCTGCCAGTTCTCTGCACTATGAAAAACTACAGCTCTGCACTCTATTTTTCTAATTTGTTAGTTTTCCACCCTTGCTTTGGCTTATATACAATTTGGTTACAATTTGGAGTATCAAACTAACTAACTAAACTTAGTTACAACTAACTAACTAACTGCCCAAAACTAATTGGCTTCTTAATTGAGTACCACTTTTAACAATTCTCCACCTTGGTACCAAATGAGAAGCTTCTTCTTGTGATTCTTCAAATCAGATCCCCTTAGTCCTTGATCTCAGTTTTTGGACTTGATTTGTAGCATATCCAAACAGTGTTTGAATTTGCTAAGTGTGACAGGTTTTGTAAACATGTCTGCAGGATTATCACTTGTATGCACCTTTGCCACATGTACCTCACCCCTTTCAATGACATCTCTAATGAAATGAAGTCTGATGTCTATGTGCTTGGTCCTTTCATGATACATTTGATTTTTACTCAAGTGAATGGCCCTTTGACTGTCACAATGTATGCAAACAGCTTCTTGCTTGACCTCAAGTTCTGTGATCAATTCTTTTAGCCAAATTCCTTCTTTCACTGCTTCAGCAAGTGCAGCATATTTTGCCTCTGTTGTTGATAATGCCACTATGTGTTGAAGATTAGTTTTCCAACTAACTGTGTTATTAAACAATGAACACATATCCTGTAAGAGATCTTCTTCTATCTAAATCTCCAGCAAAGTCAGAGTCTACAAATCCTTGGACTGGTTTTGATGGTTATGAACTTTTGCTATATTCCAAACACATGCTTTGAGTACCCTTTAGGTACCTTAGAATCCATTTGACAGCTTGTCAATGGTTCATCCCTGGGTTCCCCATAAATCTGCTCGTGACACTTACAGCATGAGAAATGTCTGGCCTTGAGCAGACCATAACATACATGATACTCCCTATGTCACTTGCATATGGTATATTCTTCATGTCTTCTGCTTCCAGGTTTGTGTTTGGTGACATGGCTGAAGAAAGCTTGAAGTGAGCTGTTAGTGGAGAGCTAATCGCCTTTGATTCACTCATGTTGAATCTATTTAGAACCTTTCCAATGTAGCTCTTTTGAGAAATTATCAGTCTTCCTTGTTCTCTAATTCTGATGATTTCCATTCCTAGGATCCTCTTGGCTGGCCCCAAGTCCTTCATCTCGAATTCTTTCTTCAACTGGTCCTTCAATTTTTCTATTTCTTTCATACTTTTACATGCTATTAGCATGTCATCCACATATAGCAGTAAGTAAATGAATGTGGATGATGATACTTGTTTATAGTACACACAACTATCAAAATTACTTCTAGCATAACTTTGACTAAGCATGAATGAATCAAACCTCAAATACCATTGCCTTGGTGATTGCTTTACCCCATAGAGTGATCTCTTTAGCAAGCAAACCCAATCTTCCTTTCCTTGAGTCTTAAAGCCATCTGGTTGCTGCATTAATATTGTTTCATTCAGGTCACCATGGAGAAATGTTGTTTTGACATCCATCTGCTCCAATTCCATGTCAAAGTGTGCTACCATGGCTAGAACTTTCCTTATAGATGCATGCTCGACTACAGGAGAAAATATTTCATTGTAGTCTACACCTTCTCTTTGAGTGAATCCCTTTGCTACTAGTCGTGCTTTGAACCTGGGTGGTTCCACTCCTGGAATTCCCTCATTCCACTTGAAAATCCACTTGCTGCCTACAATTCTGGAGTTGGCTGGCTTGGGTATGAGTTCCCAAGTATTGTTCTTCTCCAATGATTTCAGCTAATCAGTCATACCTAAAATCCATTTGTCTTTGTCTTGAAACTTGACAACTTCATTGTAGTTCCTGGGATCTTCTTGTATAATCTCTTCTGCAGCATGTAATGCATAGCTGATCATGTCTGCATAACCATACCTTTGAGTGGGTTTTGATGTCCTTCTTTCTCTATCCCTGATGAGGTTATAATCATCTAATTCCTGCTCTGGAAACATAACATGTTCTACTGGGTTTGCATCAGTTTTGTCTTACTCAGATTGTTGTTGTTCTGAAGTCGAGATCGTTCTCCTTTTATGTTGCAGGAGTCAAGATCCATCTTTGATTTTTTGCAACTTGCTCCACCTCAAGATCAAACCTCTCAGTTCTGTCTTGTTGAATCTGTTGTTGCTCCAGGATCGTTCTTCGTTTTTCTCCATCTTTCTCCACCTCAAGATCAATCCTCACATCTTTAATCTGATGTGAGCTTTTATTCGCAACATTGTTTACAGACTTATATAGCTCAACCTCATGAAACTTAACATCCCTGCTGATGATACATTTCCCACTTTCAGGACACCATATTCTATAACCATATATTCAAACTCATTGCTCAATTCTTTAACTTCGTGAACAATCGCATCTGAAACAACGACCAACGATCAAATCAGACATTCTAACTACCGACTTTGGACCTCGATTCCGATTGACACGGTGGTTTTCGAAAACAATAGTTCATGACCTACGCGTCAAAAGCTTCATCCTACATCCATCGTTTTTCAGTTTTACCAACGATAACGAAAATCCGTCTTCACTTTGTTATATGTCGATAACGAAAATCAGTTTTGCAATTGACGTGGTGTGTGTGAATGATCTAGTATTATTATCTGTGAGTGAAAATCTTGTATTGTTGGAGCTTGTGTATTATAATGATAAATTTTGAATGTAATGTATGACTATGGAAATATGCAAGGATGATGTGTGCTTGTTGACTTATGAAGTAATCACCTTGATGAATATCATGAAATGCATATTGTGTTTAATTGAATAGTGATGAATTCGACCCGTGCCGATGATGGTTCTCTTAATGGAATGAGTTGTCTAGACCAACGAGGGGAGAAAATAAATATTGAGAATTTTTGAAGTTGAAAGTATTTTGTCATCATATAGGTAGAGTCTGACAAGCCTAGTGATTTTGAGGAAGTACAACTAAATTGAGCCTGATCGTGAGAGTCTGTTGTTGAGCCTTAAGGCATAATTGTTAGACATTGGAGGTATTTGGGTGTGGAATTGCTAGGTGACTTGGAGATAGCACTCAAATGTCGGGAGCTACCACACAACACACGTTTACCACGACTGTCGCGCATATGTGTCTCGGGTTGAGTTGATGGCATCTATGAGGACAAGGTCAATTTGAATTGTCCGTCCACTTGCGTGGTGGGATAGTATCAAACCTCCTAACCAAGTACTTCAGAGTTAGAATAGTACCAAAGAAAGCGAATGAGTCTATAGTATAAAAGCATGCATAACATTACTTAATTTGTGTGTTGACTTACTTGACGTAGTGAATTGTATCAACGTTTTACCTTGATTATTCTTGTTAATTGTGATTTGATATGATATGATACGGTGTATAACTAATGCTTTACGTGTTCTTCTAAATTATTTTATACTATTACATGTTTTCGAAACTCACCCCTCGTTGCTTGTGTTTGACGCTTACGAGAGCGCAATTATTTCAGATTATCGGTTGGTGATCCATGCTCTAATAGATGATACTGGGTGGGAGTAGTTTGTTGTGGTTTGTTGAGTTATGAACTAATTTATGTTTTGTAAACTATATTGATTGACTGTGTTATATTTGATCTTTTATTAGGAGATGAAAATTAAATGTCTCTAAATTTTGAACATGTTTTTATGTTAGAAATATTCGTTTAATAAAACTCAGCTATATTCGATGTTAAAAGATTTTTAATTGAGGATTTTTATGCAAATGTGTTGTGTAATGGTGAATGTGACGTCCTTAGCCTTATATTTCAAAAGGAATTTTTTTTTATACTCTATTTTGGGACCACCGCTAATCTCTTTCAAAACTAGTGTATTTTAGGGTGTCAAACTGTATGTGACTGTGTGCAATTACAAGATTGTAAATGCCTACAATCTGGATACGTTTTTCTTCCCCAACTCCATCATCTTAGTGCAATTAATAATAAAATTCACTCTATTTAATTTCATCTATTGCTTCTTGTTGATGCAAGAAATAAGAGTTGCCTCAAGTGCAATACTAAACACCATAAAGAACAAACAACCAATGAAGAAGAATAACATATTCGAAAAATGACGATTCTTTTCACAAACTCACAACATCAAGACTAATATTATAAAATGACAAAATGTCTACACAGTAACAGTGTTTGAACAAATACTTTGGGGAAAATTTGAATTGATAAATTAAATATAGTATTTTATTGTATATTAGAACTTTAGATTGTAAAGTTGAGATGTAAATTTGCAAATTCTTTTCAAACACAACTGCAAAAAGAGAACAAATTAGACTAAAAGTTGCACATATTTAGGAAAGACGAAATTATAGGTATAACATAAAGATAGTTAGTTTGATTGAGTTTTTACGGTTTTTATCACACAATTAAACTTAAACTGATGAATAACATCTTGATTTGGTTCAGTTGAATCAAGTTGACATTAATAAAAATTAACATACTTATTTTAAAAATATAAAATTTTCTTTTTCAAACACAAGATTTTTTGTACTATCAAAACAATTAAGAAAACACTTTTTAAACTACAGTGGGAAAAATAATATGTAAATGATTAAAAAATTCTTAAATACAACACATATTTAAGATCACACTATTGATATAGTTTAATGATTTTATTCGGATATCATTGGTCGATTTTAAATGAAGAAAAATCATACTCAAATCAATAGAGATTGAGTTTATTTGGTTCGATTCAGATTAAACTCGAAACAGAAAAAAAAAAAAATTTAATTGATTTCAATTTTGGTGTTGAATTTATCATATCATTAGTTTGATTTTTGTATCTCTAAAAAAAATTCAAAATACATACAATTAAAATTTTAGCTAACTTTTTTTAGTTACTATTTTTTATAATTATTTTATAGGTTATTGTTATTTACAAAAAATTTGTTAGAGACATTAGGGTGGCTGTGACCACCCTATGTCCCCCACTAAGATCCACCTATGTGTTTACAAATGTGACAAACTTAAAGTGTTCAAAAGACATATCTATACCTTCAATTTTTTTTAACGTTGACGATATCAAAGTCATTGATTGAATTTATAATTGATTGAATCTAATATGTCAATCTGAATCAAAGTAACTTCGCAACAAGATAAGAAACCAAACATTGTGCACTAAGACGATGAATAAAATGTCACACTTAAACGCAAAATTACAAACAAATAAGATGACTAGTGGCCGGTGACCATCAAACTAGGTCATTAGTATCCCTCAACAAATTAAATACTTGAAAAAAAAAAGATATGGTGTGAAAGTAAATAAAAGCTTTAAAAAATGACCACATAAATAAATTACTTTTAAAGTAAATGACAAGAGTTTAAGGTTGTTGAGAAGATAAATGATTGAATGGATAAAGTTTACTAGAAGTTTGAAGTAATTTAAAGACAATGAACCAATGATTAAAATTTACTAGAAGTTTAAAGTAATTTAAAGACAGTGAACCAATTAAGAAGTTTGGCTAATTATTTTAAAGGGCCAAAATAGTTAAAGCAGTGTACTTAAAATTATACATCATTGAAATATTCATATACCTATATAGAATAATGTGTTATTGTACTAAAAACAGAATAATGCACAACAAATGTCTTGTAGTGAGTAAAATCAATTTAGTTCCGACAAAATATTTATATTAATTAACTAGGTCATTGCATTTCCATTGTTTGCTATGTTTACGCAATATATTGCAATCGACATTTCAACTATTATAAAACTTTAGAAAAATGTTGCAGGGATTGTGGCCATTTATCATCGCTCAAAACTTTTGAGATTAGATTGTATAAAAAAAAATTAGAAATAGTGGAATCCAATTTAGTTGTGGAGTTGGACTCACAAATGAAAATGACATAAATTGATAAAACAAATTAATAAGTGGAATAAAATTCGAAATGCAAATGTGAAATTATCAAAATACTTCGCTTTTGTTATGTGGAAGTGTTTGAGGTAAAAAATAAGATTAATTTATACGATTCATTCTGCAAACAAACAACGAATGATAATTTCGTAAGTTTCAGTTTGACACAATATCCAAAGCATAAGTTAGAGAATTAATGTATCTCTTTAACTTTCATTAGTAAATTCAGCCAAAAGATGCAGGAAACAGTTGTTAACACCAAAAATATAATTCAGCAAATAGAAAAATATGGTCAGCAGAAGAATTGATTGGCAAGTCGAATTGGTTAGTAATTTATCGAAAGTGTTAAAGAGATGAAATTTGGAGAACTTGAATATGTTATTGGCCTACATGAGAGCATTTCCAAGCACACTAATCTAAGAATAAGAGAAGTTTGATTTGTAGCTAAAAAAATCAAAGGAAAACCTAAGGCTGATAATTATAATTTCACACCAAAATCCAACAACACATGTTCTTTATCAATCTAATACAATCCTTCCTCTAAGCCATAAAATAGAAAGAAAATTAAATGGTGGTTTCGTAATTCAAAACAATATATCTAAACCTTCCTTTGAGGTCTCCATCATCAACAACACTATATAGTGACAATAAGATGTTTCTTTCCATATGCAAATCTATATCTTCAAGCCATGTCCCCTGCTTTGGGAATCACTAGTGCTAAGCAGAAAAACTTCTGATCTTCAAAATCATATAGATGGGAGAACAAAAAATGTAAGTTAAATATATAGATAAATTGACTTTACAATATTTTGTACAAAGCTGAATGTGTGTACAAAAAGCAAATTTATAAGTATTAACCCTATTTAGATAAAAATTAATTAAGTGCTTATATAAAAACTATTTTATATAATAATAGATAAAATAAAGTTAAATTGTTTTAATATAAACTATTTTCATAAGTTATTTTGGAGAACTTAAAAAGCTAAGTTAAAAAAAACTTATAGACATGTCATATGTTCTTGTCATAAGTTTTCCCAAAGAGTCTCTTAAAGCCAATAGATAAGTTCAAATAAATCAATGTTCGTGTTCGTGTTGTGCTTTATAAGCATAAGTAGAAGATGTAAACAAAAACATAGTGGAAATGATTGACATTACAGAATGAGACTTGCTGGTTTACATAAGTTGAGACATTAAGCATCATAGTATATATACATAATGCTTTACATTATAATCTATATATACATTCTATATGCATAAGTTCTACCTTGATTCCTATGTCAAATGAAGGAAAATCAGCAAAGAAAAGAAGGCTCAAGGAAGAGGATAGACATCATGGAATAATTCAATGAGGAATTTTCAAAAAGGTAGTTACCTATTAAGAAGTTGATACAATTAGGTACCTTCTATGCAACAACAATTTTCTTTTTTCTGTGAAAAGGGGTTGCAATTGAATTGGGTCGTCAGAATTTTTCATGAAAGTAAGATCAAAATAAGGAATCATAGTTGTAACTAAGCATGGAGAGCAGCAACTGGAATTGACTTCTCCAATGGAATGAAATTGCAGTTTGCAACCGCAATTGTATCGCAATATTGTAGATTTTGAAGTCGCCGCAACAGCATTGCAGTAGCAATTTAGGCAGCATCGACCGCATTTGTCCGCAATATAAAAGTTTGCAGCGTAACCACGACCACAATCGCAGACAATTTGAAACAATGATTCTTACAACGCTGAATAAGACCAAAATTCGAAAGAACAAAAATGACAAAAAAAATAAACCTCCTAAAGAACAAGACAAAAAAAACTGTTGTTCATTGTGCAAGTCTACAAATCTAGTATGCAGGTTAACTGACTTTGAATTTAGAAAATGCAAAGGAACCAGAATGTTTAATCAAAACTTACTATGTAAGGAGGCATGCTGTCTCAACATCAGAGTGCTTCCTTCACCTTTTCTATAACACTCCTCAAGAAGTATAAACTGCTGCTTGTACTATATCACTGATCAACCCCACTGTGTAATAAGATAACACAGAATTACATACCAAAATCCTACACATGCAATAGTTTTAAAGACCTCGCATTTTTTTATGCCAAGCAAACACAGACAATTAACAATCAGTTGCTTTTCAGGAGTCACTTTAACTTATACAAGCTATGAAACACGAATACTAACACGGACACTAGACACGACACCGACACTGACACGTTGACACCAGTAATAATTTGAGAAAATGAATTAATAGAGTAGCAGAAAAAGTTCCGAAGTCAGAACAAGAACTTGGTTTGCACTAAGTATTTAGCTTAGGAAATAAATTATTTAAACACCATTGTACAATAGCACCACAAAATATCTTTAAAATAATTGAGTTTGAAATATGGATAGAATGGAATTCTGGGTATTACATCCCTACCTCGGATACATGAAGCTTGTTTATTCTCCACTATGAGGATATTCTTGTAGCATCAATGGATGATACTCTGAAATCTGCTAAGCACAAATGTATAACAAAATATTAACAAGGCACAAAGAAGAAGATAATAAATTGCAACAACTCATTGAAATATATGGTCATACCTCTACCAGCTCTCTGACATCATCTTTGGTCAAATTTCTTCGCTCAATTTCAAACACCAGTTGAAATGAGTTGAGTGGATGGTTCACGATATAAATTTGACAAACCATGTAAATAAAGGATCAGAAGTTGCTGAAATCACAAGCATAACAAAGAAATATGGAGCCTAGTGAACTGTATATATGTTTGGTTTTCTTTATGATAGGCCAACCTCTTCAGTTGTATGCAAGTAATAGCTCCAGTAAAAAAAAGTCAACCACTATCGTTGTTACAAATATCATAATGAAACTAGCAAAGTTTAACTTCTAATGAAAACAAACATAATAGTGAACCACCAAATATGTTAAAAATAACTGAGTTTGAGATATCGATAGAATGGAGAAGACAATAAATTGCAACAATTCATTGAAATATATGGTCATTCATACCTCTTGATAAATCAGCTCTCTTACATTATATATGGTCACTTTTCTACTCTCAATTTCAAACTCAAGTTGAAATGAGCTGAGTGGATGATTCATGGTATTTAGAGCAAGCTCTGCCAAAGGAATATCTCCCTTGTATAACTGAAAAATCAGTTTCATTGCAATGAATCAAAACATACCCCTCTTTTTAGAGCCCTTCTATTTATATCTCAACTAGACCCTTCCTTACAGTAGTAACTCTCATTTAATATCTTCCTCTTTCTCCCAGTGTACACATTCAATATCCTCCTCCCACTATTCCTAACAATGCCTCCCCCAACTGCAATCTTGCATGTAAACTAAAAGATATCTTCCAAGAGGCTTCATGTGCTGGTTGCTTCTGTCATTGGACCAAGAAGCATCCAGCAGATTTGGAAGAAAAAGGGATAGTTATTAAGGAATAAAAAAAGTCAGACACTATTGTTGTTACAAATATCACAATGAAACAAGCAATGTTTAACTTCTAATCAAAACAAACATAACAGTGAACCAAACTCACTAATCCTGTAGTATAATTATGAAACAAAGGTAAAAATGAGATGATCATATTCAAATTCAAATAACAAATTGTAACTAGAAAGCATCTCATTTAGTTTTGCTTTTACATTAGACCCCTAACAACCATTTCTTGAAGAAGTTTTACTGCCTTATCATTCTGGTTGTTATCAAACAAACAACGAATGATGATTTCGTAAGTTACAGCATTAGGAATGCAACCATTGTCTTCCATTTTTGATAGCAAGGATAATGCTTCATCAAGTAAGTTCTCTTTACAAAGCCCATCAATCATAACATTATACATCCTAACATTCAAACGATAGCCTTTCATCAGAAGATCTTCATAAACCTTTTGTGCATCTTTAAGTCTTCCACTTTTGCATAGTCCATCAACAAGTATTATGTATGTATACATATCTAGCTGAATTCCCCGGTGTTTGATTATCGTCAATAATGCAATTGCCTTGTCAACATGATTGTTTCTGCACAAAGCATCTAATATGGGACTGTAAGTGATCATGTTAGCAGGTTGACCTCTATCATGCATCTCATCTAAAAGATCCCAAACTTCGGAGATTCTCCCTGATTTGCAAAGTCCATCAATGAGGGAACTGTATGTTATAGTATTAGGCACCATATTTTTGAAACGTATTTCTTTAAAAAGATCCATGGCTTCGTCCACCATTTTATTCTTACATAATCCATTAATCATAATACAGTAGCTATGAACATCAGGAGTCACTCCCTTTCGGACCATGGTGTGGAATACATATTTCGCCTTGTTTACTTCATCAAGTAAGAAATAACCATCCATTAAAGAACTATAAGTAACAACGTTGGGTTTCATATCTTCTTTTATCATCATAGCTAACACACGTTTAGCCTGTTTAACCTCACCTTCCTTACAAAAACCATCGACCAAGATATTAAAAGTATAAACATTTGGGTTGATGTTTTTCAACGTCATTTCATTTAACAAACTAACTGCTTCTTTCAATCGACCCACAATGCAAAATCCATATATTAAAGTACTGTAAGTGACAACATTAGGAGGAATTTTCTTGACAACCATTTCAGAATATAAATCACATGCATCACTAATAAGTTTATCCTTGCATAGACTATCAATGATTGTGTTGTACATTACAACATCTGGCATAACCAATAAGTCTTCAATCTTTCTGAGCAATTGCATGGCAGCTCTTGTTTCACCTATTTTACATAATCCGTTGATCAAGGTCGCGTAACTAACCTGATCAAGCTGAAACCCCTTAGCTATAACATCATCATGAAAGTGCAATGCTTTCTTAACATTACCATTAAGACAAAGACCTTTGATAAGTGTATTAATCGTTATGGTATCAGGCTGATAACCAAGTTTGAGAATTTTTCCTAATACAGAAAATGCAAAATTGAGTTGACCTAGTTGACAGAAACAATTAATCAAAATAGTCAAAGTAAAAATGTTAGGTTGAATTCCCTTGAAATCCATTTGTTGGAAAAGGGAAATAGCAATAGGGTAATGATTAATCTTAACAAGGGAAGTTAAAATTTGGTTAAATTCAAATATGGGTTTGGTAGGGTTTAAATGGAGGATGCGATTAAATGATGAAATAGCATCGTCAAGATTGTGAGTGAAAGAAGGATTAGGGTGAGAGTATAATAATCGAATTGGAAGAAAGCAAATGGAAGTAGGAACAGAGTGTGCATACCTTATTAACCTTAAAATTGACATTCTTCTTTTTGTTGATTACAACCAACCAAACTCTTTATGTTCGATTCATATGTTTTGCTTTTGGTTTTGATGTGAGTATCTTCTTTTTTGTTAATTATTTAGAAAAATCATATATTTATGCAGGGTATCATTACCTTTGTATAAAAAAACAAAGATATTCACTATCTCGTGAAAGAGGTAATTTTATATTTTTAAATTTATTTGAGTTAATGCAAATGTAATAATACAATATTTGGTGTGGAAGAAGTTCAAGGGTTATAAATAAACATTTTTATTAACTACAACGATAGAACTATTAATCATAGTAGTGGTTCAAACAATTCGTACGTAAGTTATGAATTGTTTTATACTTTTTATGAGTTTATGTGAGCATATTGAAAGTATGATTAATAAGTTTTAAGAGGTAGCAAACAAGGTGAACATATAATTCATTAGATTAAATGAAAGAAATTATTTAAAGAAAAAAGAAGGGTGAGATGGACATATCCTTTCTCATGTTATGAATATTTTTAGTGGATAACTTATTTGAACACAAAATTTTCATCATCTAAGGGTACATTGAAATGATTGAAATTTTTAGTTAGTACCATTCGATAAGGTACACATGCTTTCTTTCTCCTATATTGCGATGTTGTGATCATGAGCAGAAGATCAATTTCAGTAACTTTGTCACTACTTCGTACTCGAGGAGTCAAACGGTGAAGACACATGCTATGAAGGATTTTTGGGGTTTGTTTCGGGTTGAAGCCATGGTTCCCTTTTCAGCATCCATAAACATATCTCTCAACACCTCTATTCTTTTTGCTCCAATTGCTTGATACCAAAAATCACCACGGAGCATTAATCCATTAATTGAGATGTTTAATATTTTAGCAATGATATTGGGATAGAGATCAACCTGAACTCCTTTGATGTTGGATGAGAGATATTTTTCATCTCTTTTTGCGTTCACTACAATATAGAATCATGTTATCACTATGAGAAAGTGATCTTATTGAATTTGAAGAAAATCATATCAGCCCAAAGCATCTGATAAATTTTTGACATCAAACCCTCCATTTTCCAGATTACGAAAAATTAAAAAAATATCTCAGTGGCAATGGGTCGACTCGACCATTTTTCGTTGAAAATAGTACTATGGTTTCATGTTGAAAAAGAGGGATTTAAGTGAAGTGTTAAGTCTTGGATTTTTTTGGAGTGGGTGTTTGGGTGGATTTTGACGTGGATGTAGATTTCTTTGTCGTTTTGGATGAGGTTGTTTTGGGTGGTGATATTTTAATTTGTAGTTTGGTAAGTTTGGATTTTGAAACTTTTGGTGAAATAGTGTGTAAAGGATTTTCTTAGCTTTACAAGTAGATAGTTTCATAAGGTATTGGTGTAGGCTTGGAGGTTCAGGTGTTTTAGAAATAGATGGTTTCGAAGATGAAGGTTTTTGTGATGGTGGATCTTTTGAAACTGGTATTTTTGAAAATTTTGAAAATGATGGTGGTTTTGTTGGAGCTGGAGTTTTTTATGGTGAAGCTTAGGATGATTTTGGAGGAGAGTCGACTTCTTCAAACTGAAAGTCGATGTTTAAGATGATTTTTTTCCAAGCTTTTGGTTTTTCTACTGGTTCTTATCCTTGCTTGAATCCTTTTATGATCTTTGAGTTTGAGCATAAGTGTGGATCTAGCTTTCTTTGGCTTCCTTATGTGAGGAGGAGCGCTGACAATATTAGCCATTTCATGTGGCGGCTTAGGAGGTAGAATCACAATTAAGAGTTGATGAGTATTTTGTCTTGGTGGATTGAAGTTTAGTGGTGAAGATTCATTTGAAGGTTGGTCTGGTGATGGAGAATTTGATGCTTGATGTGAAAAAAAACATTTTTCCTATCCGATTTGTGTCTTCTTCTCTGACTTTTTAGTCCGAACCATATGTTAAAAAAAAGTTGTGCATTTTCTTTTTAACAAGGTTTGAAATGATGAAATAGAAAGGACAAATACATGTCGTAAGAGAAAAAGTAGATGAGTGACGATGAGAGGAAAAATAGTAGTTTGATTGAAAAGAGACTTTTATGATTTGGATTTGATAACTCGTAAAAGGTGATTTGAAAAGAATGATTACTCCTACCTATGCTAGCACGTACTTGTTGAAGAGAGAGAGAGTAATTGTCTACTATTACTTTTCTTAGAAAAAGGAAAGTGAGAAGTTGGGCGCGCATAATGTGTCTATTTAAGGATAGTTAATTTGTATCTTAACATTTAAAATATCCAAAACGTTATTCATTTGAGATTGTTTTGATGATGGATCCTAAAAAACCATTTTAAGTTTGTTTCGGGATAAAAAACGCCTAACAAGATTTTTGATAATGCTCAATTAATTCATAACATGAGTTTTTAAAAATTCATAATTTTTCTTTTATAAAATTAAATTTATCTTCTACGAGAGGTCTGATAAATGTATCAGTTAGTCGATTATCAATGTCAATAAAAATCAATTCAATATCCTTTTTATTCACACGATCTCCAATAGAATGATGTTTTATCTCAATATGTTTTGATCTTGAATGTTGAATTGGATTTTTGAAATATTTATTGCACTCGTATTATCACATAAAACAAGTATATTTGAGTACCTTAGTGAATAATCTTCAAGTTGATTTCTTATTCAAAAAATTTGTGAACAACAATTTGTAGTTGATACGCATTCAACTCCAGTTGTGGATAAGGTTATAGTATTTTGCTTTCTGCATGATCAACTTATAAGAGTTTGTTCAAGAAATTGTTGGGAAAAACGAGAGATAATTAGAAATAACTATCTCAATAATGCGGAATATTTTTCCCCCACCTATGCAGATAAATGGCCAAACAGAAAATAATAATTGATAGAAAATTAAATGAGACAAACACAATTTTTAACGTGGAAAACATCCCTCAAATTCAGAGAATAAAAACCACGGGAACTAGTCCAGTAAAAACTTCCACTATAATAATTCAATGGGTACACCAGAGTCTTCCTAATAACAATAGTGAATATCAATCACTCTTCCTAATAACAATAGGGAATATCAATCAACAACAATAACCCTATAACAACCTTCCACTAAAGTGGGTATGCCAAAGTAACTCTCAGAGAAAGTAAAACTACTCAACTGTTACCACCACCGGAACTGAATTCCTTTCCTTTTTTCTGGGTGTCGTGCGTGTGTGCGCTTACTGTTGTTGTTTTGATTGTTTTCCTTTGCGTTTGCATTTGCCTTAGGGATTTGAGATCCCTTTCCTTCCATTTATTTTTCTTTACATGGGTCAAGCCCAATAAACCATATATTCCTTTTTTTTTTCTTTTTCTTTTATTTCAATAATAATAATACTAATAAACTTGGTGGGTTCCACTTGGGGAGTGAGCCCACCCAACAAATCTCCCCCTCACGACTCAAGTGGGAAGGTACTGCTCAACCATGCCTGCCTTCTCTCTATAGTATATCATCTTTGACACAGGCAAGGTCTTCGTCATCATATCTGAACCATCCTCATCAGTATGAATCTTCTCAATTAAAAATGATATCATTTCCATTGCGTCTTGTATCCAATGATACCGCACCTCAATATGCGTCGACTTTGCATGAAAAGTCAGATTCTTGCTAAGATGGATTGCACCCTGACTGTCGCAGAATAACACAAACTTATCTTGCTTGAGGCCTAACTCATGTAGGAATTTCTTCATCCACAAGAGTTCTTTAGAAGCTTCAGTTGCTGCAATGTACTCAGCTTCAGTAGTGGATAAAGCAACACACTTTTGTAATCTTGATTGCCAAGACACAGCTCCCCCTGAAAACGTTGTCATATATCCAGAAGTAGATTTTCTAGAATCAAGATCACCTGCCATATCTGCATCTGTGTAGCCATCCAACACAGGTTCACCACCTCCATAGCATAAACACACTTTGGAAGTGCCTCTGAGGTATATGAGAATCCACTTCACGGCTTGCCAATGATCTTTACAAGGATTAGAGAGAAACCGACTTACAACTCCAACTGCATGAGCAATATCTGGCCTTGTGCATACCATAGCATACATCAAACTACCAACTGCGGATGCATAAGGAACCTTCTTCATCTCTTCTTTGTCTTTCTCACTTGTAGGACATTGATCAGAATTCAATTTAAAATGAGTAGACAGTGGAGTAGTAACAGGTTTACAATTGCTCATGTTAAACCTCTCTAACAATTTCTCAATGTAATTGTGTTGAGACAACCACAATTTATTATTCTTCTTGTCACGAGTAATTCTCATGCCCAGAATTTGCTTTGCAGGACCCAAGTCTTTCATTGCAAAAGACTTGTTCAAATCTTTCTTTAAAGATTGAATCTTTTTAGTGTCATGACCAACAATCAACATGCCATCCACATATAACAAGAGAATAATATAATCACCATCAGAGAATTTCTTGACAAACACACAATGGTCAGAAGTAGTTTTATCGTACCCATGTTTCTCCATGAAAGAATCAAATTTCTTGTACCATTGTCGGGGTGCTTGCTTGAGCCAATACAAGCTTTTCTTCAATTTACACACAAGTTGCTCTTTATCTTTGACTTTGAAACCCTCTGGTTGCTCCATATAGATCTCTTCCTCCAAATCACCATGAAAGAATGCAATTTTCACATCAAGTTGTTCAACTTCTAGGTTCAAGCTAGCTGCTAACCCAAGCACAACTCAGATAGAGGACATCTTCACCACAGGTGAAAAAATTTCATCAAAGTCAATACATTTTCTCTGATTAAAACCTTTCACAACCAATCTTGCTTTGTATCTTGGTTGAGAACTATTTTCTTCTGCCTTTATCTTGTATACCCATTTGTTCTTGAGTGCTTTTCTGCCATTAGGCAACTTAACCAAATCAAATGTGTGATTCTCATGCAAGGAATTCATCTCTTCTTGCATGGCCTTCAACCATTTTTCTTTGTCAACATTTGTAATAGCTTCTTGATAGTATTCTGGCTCTCCACTATCAGTGATCATCACATACTCGTGTGGAGGATATCTTTGAGAAGGTTAACGTTCTCTAGTAGATCTTCTCAACTCAAACTCGTCTAGTGGCTCAGTTGGTACCTGCTCATCTTGGTGAGGTACATGATCGTCAGTTACATTCTTACATCTACCTGTATATCTCCCACATCAACAAAAGTTTCTGCAGGGGGCTTAGGCGCAACATCAATGTAACTTATGGAATTTGGTTTCTATTTCTCAGTTTTATCAAAATCTTCAATAGTCTGGTCTTCAAGAAATATCACATCTCGACATCTGATAATTTTCTTGTCAACCGGATCCCACAATCTATAACCAAATTCTTCATCACCATAACCGACGAATATACACTGTTTGGATTTACTATCAAGTTTGGACCTCTCATCTCTTGGAACGTGAACAAAACATCTGCAGCCAAACACTCTCAAATGACGGTAAGAGACATTTTTCCCCGTCCACACTCTATTTGGAACATCACCATCAAGTGGAATAAAGGAGAAAGATTGATCAAATCCACTGTATTTTTCATTGCTTCACCCCAAAATGATTTCGATAATTTTGCATGAGAGAGCATACATCTGATTCTGTCATTAATCGTACGATTCATTCTCACTGCAACACCATTATGCTGAGGTGTCTTTGGAACTGTTTTCTCAAACCTGATTTCATGTTCTCTACAATAATCTTCAAACGGACCTCTGTATTCACCATCGTTATCTGATCGAACACATTTCAATTTCCTTCCCTTTTCTCTTTCAACACTTGCGTGAAAATGCTTGAAGACTCCAAGTACCTGGGTCTTTAGATTTCAAAGGAAAGGCTCACACTTTTCTAGAGTGGTCGTCAATCAAAGTAACAAAATACGATGCACCACCAAGAGATTTACTATCCATTATACAAACATCAGTATGAACTAAATCAAGAATATTTTGCCTTATATGAGGACCAGTATTATGAAAAGAAACTCTATGTTGTTTCCCAGCAAAACAATGAGTGCAAGTTTTTAGAGACGTACCTTCACAGGAAGAAAATTTTTCTTCGCAACTATATTAAGTCCTTTCTCACTCAAGTGACCAAAGCGCATATGCCATAAATCATAAGAGACGTCTTCAATTGCATTCACTTCTTCCTTGCATAGCTTTGTAGGCATCCTATAGAGAGAAGTGAAACTTTGATCCTTTGCAACCACTAGGGACCCTTTGGTGATTTTACATATACCACCACCACCAAAGTAAGTGTGATAACCCTCAATATCCAAGGCTTTCACTGAAATCAAATTGAGACGAATATCAGGAACATGTCTAACATTCTTCAACTGAAGCTTGCAACCAATCCCAGTTTCAACCCAAACATCTCCCATACCAATAATTTTACATACTCCTTCATCTCCCATTTTTACCATGCCAAAATCACCAACATTGTAAGATGAGAAGAAATCACGCCTAAGAGTAACATGATATGAGGCACCCGAATCAATAATCCAAGTTGAATCCTGACATGCAAGGTCTATGGAATTATCATCACAAACAATGTAGACATTACTAACAGATGCAACTGCTGTTGTATCTTTATCATTTTTGTTCTCTTTGTCTTCATCTTTTTCCCTTGATTGATCTCTCTTAAGGAACCTGCAATTTATTTTTATGTGATCTGCTTTGTCACAATGATAGCATATCACTTTTTTTATAGTCCTCGACTTGCTTCTTGACTTGCTACGACTTTTAGAGTTGTCGCGTCTATGGAAGTTTCTAGATTGACTTCTCCCCCGTGACTCTGTAACTAGTGCTTCTGACTTTGAGGAAGAACCAATCAAACCACGTTCCTTTCTTCGAGCTTCTTCATTCAACATACTCTCTTTAACTGTTGACATTTTCAGCTTTCCACTTGGAGCTGAATTAGTCAATGTCACAACAACGACTTCCCAATTATCAGGCAAGGAACTCAACAATAACTTGCAACTCATCATCTAATTTAATTTCAGCGGTTGTCAACTGATTCACTGTGTTCTAAAAAATACTCATATGCTCTGCCATTGAATCCCTATCTTTGTATTTCATATTCACCAGCTTCCGAATCAAGAATGCTTTATTTTGCACATTCTTTCGTTCATACAACTCTTTTAATTTTTCCCACATCTTGTTAGCATCTATTTCAGTTTCAACATGGGGATATACACTCAGATCTAACCACTGTCTAATCAACGCCACTACCTTTATGTTCATCTTCTTCCAATCAGCATCAGATTTATCTGTGGGTTTAGCAGTGTCACCCTCAATAGGATCATACAAATTTTTACTGTATAGCATGTATTCCATGAGATTCTTCTAAAGTGTATAATTAGAAGAGTTGAGTTTAATCATATTCGAACCTTTATTTTCCTCCTCCATTTAAATGCACAAATCAAATCAACCGAGCTCTGATACCACTTTGTTGAGAAAAAACAGAGATAATTAGAAATAACTATCTCAATAATGCGGAATACTTTTCCCCCACCTGTGCAAATAAATGGCCAAACAGAAAATGATAATAGGCAAAAAATTAAATGAGACAAACACAATTTTTAACGTGGAAAACTTCCCTCAAATTGATAGAATAAAAACCACGGGACCTAGTCCAGTAAAAACTTCCACTATAATAATTTAATGGGTACACCAGAGTCTTCTTAATAACAATAGAAAATATCGATCACTCTTCCTAATAACAATAGAGAATATCAATCAACAACAACTGTTACCACCACTTGAACTGAATTCCTTTCCTTTTCTCTGGGTGTCGGTGCATGCGTGCGCTTACTGTTGTTGTTTTGATTGTTTTCCTTTGCGTTTGCATTTGCCTTAGGGATTTGAGATCCCTTTCCTTCCTTTTATTTTTTGGGTCAAGCCCAATAAACCATATATTCTTTTTTTTTCTTTTTCTTTTATTTCAATAATAATAACAATAATAATACTAATAAACTTGGTGGGTTCCACTTGGGGAGTGAGCCCACCCAACAGAAATTGACATGATTAACTTGTGCTTTTTCTTTCAATCTCGTCTCTAGCACAATCAACACCACAATAGACTACAAGATCAAAATGAGAACCTTTGTTACACCAAATGTCAAGATCAATAGTACCAACAAGATATCTAAAATTCCTTTTAATGACAATATGATAAGGTTCTTTGGGTGCAATTTGAAACCTAACACATAGTTTTATAGCACCACAGATCAAGGGAAAACCTAAGGCTGATAATTATAATTTCACACCAAAATCCAACAACACATGTTCTTTATCAATCTAATACAATCCTTCCTCTAAGCCATAAAATAGAAAGAAAAAAATGGTGGTTTCATGATTCAAAACAATATATCTAAACCTTCCTTTGAGGTCTCCATCATCAACAACACTATATAGTGACAATAAGATGTTTCTTTCCATATGCAAATCTATATCTTCAAGCCATGTCCCCTGCTTTGGGAATCACTAGTGCTAAGCAGAAAAGCTTCTGATCTTCAAAATCATATAGATGGGAGAACAAAAAATGTAAGTTAAATATATAGATAAATTGACTTTACAATATTTTGTACAAAGCTGAATGTGTGTACAAAAAGCAAATTTATAAGTATTAACCCTATTTAGATAAAAAAATTAATTAAGTGCTTATATAAAAACAATTTTATATAATAATAGATAAAATAAAGTTAAATTGTTTTAATATAAACTATTTTCATAAGTTATTTTGGAGAATTTAAAAAGCTAAGTTAAAAACAACTTATAGACATGTCATATGTTCTTGTCATAAGTTTTTCCAAAGAGTCTCTTAAAGCCAATAGATAAGTTCAAATAAATCAATGTCCGTGTTCGTGTTGTGCTTTATAAGCATAAGTAGAAGATGTAAACAAAAATATAGTGGAAATGATTGACATTACAGAATGAGACTTGCTGGTTTACATAAGTTGAGACATTAAGCATCATAATATATATACATAATGCTTTACATTATAATCTATATATACATTCTATATGCATAAGTTCTATCTTGATTCCTATGTCAAATGAAGGAAAATCAGCAAAGAAAAGAAGGCTCAAGGAAGAGGATAGACATCATGGAATAATTCAATGAGGAATTTTCAAAAAGGTAGTTACCTATTAAGAAGTTGATACAATTAGGTACCTTCTATGCAACAACAATTTTCTTTTCTCTGTGAAAAGGGGTTGGAATTGAATTGGGTCGTCAAATTTTTTCATGAAAGTAAGATAAAAATAAGGAATCATAGTTGTAACTAACCATGGAGAGCAGCAACTGGAATTGACTTCTCCAATGGAATGAAATTGCAGTTTGAACCGCAATTGTATCGCAATATTGTAGATTTTGAAGTCGCCGCAACAGCATTGCAGTCGCAATTTAGGCAGCATCGACTGCATTTGACCGCAATATAAAAGTTTGCAGCGTAACCACGACCGCAATCGCAGACACAATTTGAAACAATGATTCTTACAACGCTGAATAGGACCAAAATTCGAAAGAACACAAATGACAAAAAAAACTGTTGTTCATTGTGCAAGTCTACAAATCTAGTATGCAGGTTAACTGAGTTTGAATTTAGAAACTGCAAAGGAACCAAAATGTTTAATCAAAACTTACTATGTAAGGAGGCATGTTGTCTCAACATTGGAGTCCTTCCTTCACCTTTTCTATAATGCTCCTCAAGAAGTATAAACTGCTGCTTGTACCATTGTAGAATAGCACCACAAAATATCTTAAAAATAATTGAGTTTGAGATATGGATAGAATGGAATTCTGGGTATTACATCCCTACCTCGGATACATGAAGCTTGTTTAATCTCCACTATGAGGATATTCTTGTAGCATCAAGGGATGATACTCTGAAATCTGCTAAGCACAAATGTATAACAAAATATTAACAAGGCACAAAGAAGAAGACAATAAATTGCAACAATTCATTGAAATATATGGTCATACCTCTACCAGCTCTCTGAAATGAGTTGAGTGGATGGTTCACGATATAAATTTGACAAACCATGTAAATAAAGGATCAGAAGTTGCTGAAATCACAAGCATAACAAAGAAATATGGAGCCTAGTGAACTGTATATATGTATGGTTTTCTTTATGATAGGCCAACCTCTTCAGTTGTATGCAAGTAATAGCTCCAGTAAAAAAAAGTCAACTACTATCGTTGTTACAAATATCATAATGAAACTAGCAAAGTTTAACTTCTAATGAAAACAAACATAATAGTGAACCACCAAATATGTTAAAAATAACTGAGTTTGAGATATCGATAGAATGGAGAAGACAATAAATTGCAACAATTCATTGAAATATATGGTCATTCATACCTCTTGATAAATCAGCTCTCTTACATTATATATGGTCACTTTTCTACTCTCAATTTCAAACTCAAGTTGAAATGAGCTGAGTGGATGATTCATGGTATTTAGAGCAAGCTCTGCCAAAGGAATATCTCCCTTGTATAACTGAAAAATCAGTTTCATTGCAATGAATCAAAACATACCCCTCTTTTTAGAGCCCTTCTATTTATATCTCAACTAGACCCTTCCTTACAGTAGTAACTCTCATTTAATATCTTCCTCTTTCTCATAGTGTACACACTGAATATCCTCCTCCCGCGATTCCTAACAAAGCCTCCCCCAACTGCAATCTTGCATGTAAACTAAAAGATATCTTCCAAGAGGCTTCATGTGCTGGTTTGCTTCTGTCATTGTACCAAGAAGCATCCAACAGATTTGCGACAAATTTGGAAGAAAAAGGGATAGTTATTCAGGAATAAAAAAAGTCAGACACTATTGTTGTTACAAATATCACAATGACACTAGCAATGTTCAACTTCTAATCAAAACAAACATAACAGTGACCAACTCCACTAATCCTCTTTTATAACTATGAAAAGAAAATAAAAATTAGATGATCATATTCAAAAATTCAAATCACAAATTGAAACTCGAAAGTATCTCATCTAGTTTTGCTTTTACATTAGACCTCTAACAACCATTTCTTGAAGAAGTTTTACTGCCTTATCATTCTGGTTGTTTTCAAACAAACAACGAATGATAATTTCGTAAGTTACAACATTAGGAATGCAACCATTGTCTTTCATTTTTGATAGCAAGGATAATGCTTCATCAAGTAAGCTCTCTTTACAAAGCCCTTTAATCATAACAGTATACATCCTAACATCCAAACTATAGCCTTTCATCAGAAGATCTTCATAAACCTTTTGTGCATCTTTAAGTCTTCCACATTTGCATAGTCCACCAACAAGTATTGTGTATGTATACATATTTAGTTGAATTCCCCGGTCTTTGATTTTCGTCAATAATGCAATTGCCTTGTCAACATGATTGTTTTTGCACAAAGCATCTAATATGGAATTGTAAGTGATCATGTCAGCAGGTTGACCTCTATCATGCATCTCATCTAAAAGATCCCAAATTTCAGAGATTCTCCCTGATTTGCAAAGCCCATCGATGAGGGAATTGTATGTTATAGTATTAGACACCATATTTTTGAATCGTATTTCTTTAAAAAGATCCATGGCTTCATCCACCATTTTATTCTTACATAGTCCATTAATCATAATATTGTAGCTACAAACATTAGGAGTCACTCCCTTTCGGACCATGGTGTGGAATACATATTTGGCCTTGTTTACATCATCAAGTAAGAAATAACCATCCATTAAAGAACTATAAGTAACAACATCGGGTTTCATATCTTCTTTTATCATCATAGCTAACACACTTTTAGCCTGTTTAACCTCTCCTTGCTTACAAAAACCATCGATCAATATACTAAAAGTATAAACATTTGGGTTGATGTTTTTCAACATCATTTCATTTAACAAACTAACTGCTTCTTTCAATCGACCCACAATGCAAAATCCATATATTAAAGTACTGTAAGTGACAACATTAGGGGAAATTTTCTTGACAACCATTTCAGAATATAAATCACATGCATCACTAATAAGTTTATCCTTGCATAGACTATCAATGATTGTGTTGTACATTACGACATCTGGCTTAACCAATAACCCTTCAATCTTTCTGAGCAATTGCATGGCAGCTCTTGTTTCACCTATTTTACATAATCCATTGATCAAGGTCCCGTAACTAACCTGATCAAGCTGAAATCCCTTAGCTATAACATCATCATGAAAGTGCAATGCTTTCATAACATTACCATTAAGACAAAGACCTTTGATAAGTGTATTAATCGTTACGGTATCAGGTTGATAACCTAGCTTAATAATCTTTCCCAATACAGAAAATGCAAAATTGAGTTGACCTAGTTGACAGAAACAACTAATTAAAATGTTCAAAGTAAAAATGTTAGGTTGAATTCCCATGAAATCCATTTGTTGGAAAAGGGAAATAGCAATAGGGTAATGATTAATCTTAACAAGGGAAGTTAAAATTTGGTTAAATTCAAAGATGGGTTTGGTAGGGTTTAAATAGAGGATGCGATTAAATGATGAAATAGCATCGTCAAGAATGTGAGTGAAAGAAGGATTAGGGTGAGAGTATAATAATCGAATTGGAAGAAAGAAAATGGAAGTAGGAACAGAGTGTGCATACCTTAGCCTTAAAATTGACATTCTTCTTTTTGTTGATTGCAATTTGCAACCAACCAAACTCGTTAGGTTTGATTCATATATTTTGTTTTTGATGCGAGTATCTTCTTTTTTGTTAATTATTTAGAAAATCATATATTTATGCAGGGTATCATTACCTTTGTATAAAAAAACAAAGATATTCACTATCTCGTTGAAGAGGTAATTTTACATTTTTAAATTTATTTGAGTTAATGCAAATGTAATAATACAATATTGGGTGTGGAAGAAGTTGAGTTAGAAATATTGGGTTAGAAATAAATATTTTTATCAACTACAACGATAGAATTATTAATCAAAGCAATGGTTCAAACAATTCGTAAGTAAGTTATGAATTGTTTTGTATTTCCTATGAGTTTATGTGAGCATATTGAAGTTTTGATTAGTAAATTCTTTGAGGTAGCAAATAAGGTGAACGTATAATTCATTGGATTAAATGAGAGAAATTATTTAAAGAAAAAAGATGGGTGAGATGGACTTTAGTCTAAAAATATTATTCCTTATATGATGATATGCAAGGATGATGTGTGCTTGTTGACTTATGATGTAATCACCTTGATGAATATCATGAAATGCGTATTGTGTTTAATTGAATAGTGATGAATTTGACCTCTGCCGATGATGGTTCTCTTAATGGAATGAGTAGTCTAGGCTAACGAGGGGAGAAAATAAATATTGAGAATTTTTGAAGTGGAAAGTATTTTGTCATCATATAGGTAGAGTCTAACAAGCCTAGTGATTTGGGGGAAATATTACTGAATTGAGTCTGATCGTGGTAGTCTGCTGTTGAGCCTTAAGGCATAATTGTTAGACATTGGAGGTATTTGGGTGGAGAATTCCTAGGTAACTTGGAGGTAGCACTCAAATGTCGGGAGCTACCACGCAACACACGTTTACCACGACTGTCGCGCATATGTGTCTCGGGTTGAGTTGAGGGGATCTATGAGGACAAGATCAATTTGAATTGTTCGTCCACTTGCGTGGTGGGATAGTATCAAACCTCCTAACCAAGTACTTCAGAGTTAAAATGGTACCAAAGAAAGCAAACGAGTCTATAGCATAAAAGCATGCATAACATTACTTGATTTGTGTGTTGACTTACTTGACGTAGTGAATTGTATCAATATTTTACCTTGATTATTCTTGTTAATTGTGATTTGATATGATATGATACGGTGTATAACTAATATGTTACGTGTTCTTCTCAATTATTTTATACTATTACATGTTTTTGAAGCTCACCCTTCGTTGCTTGTGTTTGACGCTTACGAGAGCGCAATTATTTCAGGTTATCGGTTGGTGATCCATGCTCTAATAGATGATACTGGGTGGGAGTAGTTTGTTGTGGTTTGTTGAGTTATGAACTAATTTATGTTTTGTAAACTCTATCGATTGACTGTGTTATATTTGATCTTTTATTCGGAGATGAAAATTAAATGTCTCTAAATTTTGAACATGTTTTTTTGTTAGAAATATTCGTTTAATAAACTTCAGCTATATTCGATGTTAAAAGATTTTTAATTGAGGATTTTTATGCAAATGTGTTGTGTAAGCGTGAATGTGACGTCCTTAGCCTTATATTTCAAAAGGAATTTTTTTTATACTCTATTTTGGGACCGCTGCGAATCTCTTTCAAAACTAGTGCATTTTACTTTTTATCTTAAATTAGATTTAGGGTGTCACACTATATGTGATTGTGTGCATTTACAAGATTGTAAATGCCTCCAATTTGGATACGTTTTTCTTCCCAGTTGCCATCTTAGTGCAATTAACAATAAAATTCACTTTATTTAATTTCATCTATTGCTTCTTGTTGATGGAAGAAATAAGAGTTGCCTGAAGTGCAATACTAAACACCATAAAGAACAAACAACCAATGAAGAAGAATAACATATTCGAAAAATGACGATTAACATCAATACTAATATTATAAAATGGCAAAATGTCTACACAGTGACAGAGTTTGAACAAATACTTTGGGGAAAAATTTGAATTGATAAATTAAATATAGTATTTTATTGTATATTAGAATTTTAGATTGTAAAGTTGAGATGTAAATACACAAATTCTTTTCAAACACAACTGCAAAAAGAGAACAAATTAGACTAAAAAGTTGCACATATTTAAGAGAGACGAAATTATAAGTATAACATAAAGATAGGTTTGATTGAGTTTTTACAGTTTTTATCACACAATTAAACTCAAACTGATGAATAACATGTTGATTTGGTTCAGTTGAATGAAGTTAACATTAATAAAAATTAACATATTTAATTTAAAAATATAAAATTTTCTTTTTCAAACACTAAATTTTTTGTACTATCAAAACAATTAAGAAAACACTATTTAAACTACAATGAGAATAATAATATGTAAATAATTAAAAAAATCTTTAAATACAACTCATATTTAAGATCACACTATTGATATAGTGTAATAATTTTATTCGGATATCAGTAGTCGATTTTAAATGAAGTAAAATCATACTAAAATCAATAGAGATTAAGTTTATTTGATTCGATTCAGATTAAACTCGAAACAGAAAAAAAATTAATTTAATTGATTTTAATTTTTGTTGTTGAATTTATCAGATCATTAGTTTGATTTTTGTATCAATAAAAAAAAACTCAAAATACATACAATTAAAATTTTACCTAAATTTTTTTAGTTACTATTTTTTACAATTAATTTATAGGTTATTATTATTTTAAAAAAATTTGTTGGGGACATTAAGGTGGCCTCGACCACCCTATGTCTCCCAATAAAATCCGCCTATGTGCTTACAAATGTGACAAACTTAAAGTGTTCAAAAGACATACCTATACCTTCAATTTTTTTTAATGTTGACGATATCAAAGTCATAATTATAATTGACTGAAACTAATATATCCATCTGAATGAAACGAACTTCGCAACAAGATAAGAAACCAAACATTGTGCACTAAGACGATAAATAAAATGTCACACTCAGACACAAAATCACAAACAAATAAGAAGACTAGTGGGTGGTGACCATCAAACTAGGTCATTAGTATCCCTCAACAAATTAAATACTTGAAAAAAAAGAAAAGAAATGGTAACAAAGAAATTCTAATAACAAATTGTAACCAGAAAGTATCTCATCTAGTTTTGCTTTGACATTAAACCTCTAACAACCATTTCTTGAAGAAGTTTTACTGCCTTATCATTCTGGTTGTTTTCAAACAAACAACGAATGATAATTTCGTAAGTTACAACATTAGGAACGCAACCATTGTCTTCCATTTTTGATAGCAAGGATAATGCTTCATCAAGTAAACTCTCTTTACAAAGCCCTTTAATCATAAAAGTATACATCCTAACATCCAAACGATAGCCTTTCATCAGAAGATCTTCATAAACGTGTACATGTAGAACACTTCACCAAACGTGCGTTCAACCATGCTTTCACAGAAGCTAGAAAACCAAGCTTCTACTTGCACACTAATCTAAGAATAAGAGAAGTTTGATTTGTAGCTAAAAAAATCAAGGGAAAACCTAAGGCTGATAATTATAATTTCACACCAAAATGAAACAACACATGTTCAAGGAAGAGCTTCAAAACAATATATCTAAACCTTCCTTTGAGGTCTCCATCATCAACAACACTATATAGTGACAATAAGATGTTTCTTTCCATATGCAAATCTATATCTTCAAGCCATGTCCCCTGCTTTGGGAATCACTAGTGCTAAGCAGAAAAGCTTCTGATCTTCAAAATCATATAGATGGGAAAACAAAAAATGTAAGTTAAATATATAGATAAATTGACTTTACAATATTTTGTACAAAGCTGAATGTGTGTACAAAAAGCAAATTTATAAGTATTAACTCTATTTAGATAAACAAATTAATTAAGTGTTTATATAAAAACTATTTTATATAATAATAGATAAAATAAAGTTAAATTGTTTTAATATAAATATTTTCATAAGTTATTTTGGAGAACTTAAAAAGCTAAGTTGAAAACAACTTATAGACATGTCATATGTTCTTGTCATAAGTTTTCCCAAACAGTCTCTTAAAGCCAATAGATAAGTTCAAATAAATCAATGTCCGTGTTCGTGTTGTGCTTTATAAGCATAAGTAGAAGATGTAAACAAAAATATAGTGGAAATGATTGACATTACAGAATGAGACTTGCTCGTTTACATAAGTTGAGACATTAAGCATCATAGTATATATACATAATGCTTTACATTATAATCTATATGCATAAGTTCTATCTTGATTCCTATGTCAAATGAAGGAAAATCAGCAAAGAAAAGAAGCCTCAAGGAAGAGGATAGACATCATGGGATAATTCAATGAGGATTTTTCAAAAAGGTAGTTACCTATTAAGAAGTTGATACAATTAGGTACCTTCTATGCAACAACAATTTTCTTTTCTCTGTGAAAAGGGGTTGGAATTGAATTGGGTCGTCAGAATTTTTCATGAAAGTAAGATAAAAATAAGGAATCATAGTTGTAACTAAGCATGGAGAGCAGCAACTGGAATTGACTACTCCAATGGAATGAAATTGCAGTTTGCAACCGCAATTGTATCGCAATATTGTAGATTTTGAAGTCGCCGCAACAGCATTGCAGTCGCAATTTAGGCAGCATCGGCCGCATTTGTCTGCAATATAAAAGTTTGCAGCGTAACCACGACCACAATCGCAGCCACAATTTGAAACAATGATTCTTACAACGCTGAATAAGACCAAAATTCGAAAGAACAAAAATGACAAAAAAAATAAACCTCCTAAAGAACAAGACAAAAAAAACTGTTGTTCATTGTGCAAGTCTACAAATTATGCAGGTTAACTGAGTTTGAATTTAGAAACTGCAAAGGAACCATAATGTTTAATCAAAACTTACTATGTAAGAAGGCATGCTGTCTCAACATCGGAGTGCTTCCTTCACCTTTTTTATAATGCTCCTCAAGAAGTATAAACTGCTGCTTGTACCATATCACTGATCAACCCCACTGTGTAATAAGATAACACAGAATTACATACCAAAATCCTACACATGCAATAGTTTTAAAGACCTCACATTTTTTTATGCCAAGCAAACACAGACAATTAACAATCAGTTGCTTCTCAGGAGTCACTTTAACTTTTACAAGCTACGAAACACGAATACTAACACGGACACCAGACACGACACCGAAACTGGCACGTTGACACCAGTAATAATTTGAGAAAATGAATTAATAGAGTAGCCGAAAAAGTTCCGAAGTCAGAACAAAAACTTGGTTTGCACTAAGTATTTAGCTTAAGTTTGAGATATGGATAGAATGGAATTCTGGGTATTACATCCCTACCTCGGATACATGAAGCTTGTTTAATCTCCACTATGAGGATATTCTTGTAGCATCAAGGGATGATACTCTGAAATCTGCTAAGCACAAATGTATAACAAAATATTAACAAGGCACAAAGAAGAAGACAATAAATTGCAACAATTCATTGAAATATATGGTCATACCTCTACCAGCTCTCTGACATCATCTTTGGTTAAATTTCTTCTCTCAATTTCAAACACCAGTTGAAATGAGTTGAGTGGATGGTTCACGATATAAATTTGACAAACCATGTAAATAAAGGATCAGAAGTTGCTGAAATCAAAAGCATAACAAAGAAATATGGAGCCTAGTGAACTGTATATATATGTTTGGTTTTCTTTATGATAGGCCAACCTCTTCAGTTGTATGCAAGTAATAGCTCCAGTAAAAAAAAGTCAACCACTATCGTTGTTACAAATATCATAATGAAACTAGCAAAGTTTAACTTCTAATGAAAACAAACATAACCATACCTTTGAGTGGGTTTTGATGTCCTTCTTTCTCTATCCCTGATGAGGTTATAATCATCTAATTCTTGCTCTGGAAACATAACATGTTCTACTGGGTTTGCATCAGTTTTGTCTTGCTTAGATTGTTGTTGTTCTGAAATCGAGATCGTTCTCCTTTTCTGTTGCAGGAGTCAAGTTCCATCTTTGATTTTTTGCAACTTGCTCCACCTCAAGATCAAACCTCTCAGTTTTGTCTTGTTGAATCTGTTGTTGCTCCAGGATCGTTCTTCGTTTTTCTCCATCTTTCTCCACCTCAAGATCAATCCTCACATCTTTAATCTGATGTGAGGTTTTATTCGCAGCATTGTTTACAGACTTATATAGCTCAACCTCATGAAACTTAACATCCCTGCTGATGATACATTTCCCACTTTCAGGACACCATATTTTATAACCATATATTCAAATCAGACATTCTAACTATCGGCTTTGGACCTCGGTTCCGTTCGACACGGTGGTTTTCGAAAACAATAGTTCGTGACCTACGCGTCAAAAGCTTCATCCTACATCCATCGTTTTTCAGTTTTGCCAACGATAACGAAAATCCGTCTTCACCTTGTGTTATATGTCGTTGTTACCGCTGAACATTGTTTCGAATTGTTTGTGTTGGTGAGATATTTTTTCCTTACCTTTTTACGTCTTTTTACCCACTTTCTTTACTCTTAATTTTTTTTATTATATTTTAAATCATAATTTCAATTATGTTTAAATATCTACTAGTTTTAAATAAAGGATTTTAGTTTGTTGTAGATACAGTTTGGCCGATTAGCTAAACTTATGCTTACGTCTCTTCATATTCATAATTGCTATTGTTAAATTTAAAAGTATATAATTTTTTTCGATTATTCTAATAAGTTAGATATTTTTAATATTATTAAAATACTATAACTATTATTTATTTCAAATATTTAATGATTCAATTTATGTAGATATACATATAAAATTTATATATTATAAAAGAAATTTTTGAGGCTATATTACGAGTTGTAAATAATTTATTTTCATTGGTTTGTTATGTTTGCTCGAATGTCTAAAGACAAGAATTTACGAAGGCGAGACGCATATTCAATAAGTTATTCGAGTTTGTCGTTGTCGTGAAGTTCTCTATCTTCTCTAAGGCTGCATGAAATCTTTAATTGAGGTATGGGGTGGGAGTGATTTCAAATTCATTAGTGTAAATTAAGTGAGATGAACGGGAAAAGCGTATTTCCCATAATTTATTTGGGACTCGCTACGTACGGCTGAAGCCCTTTGAGTAATAATTAACAAATGAGAAAACTTGAATTAGGTGAGGTTAAAATATGAGTTAGAAACTTTTATAGGCTGTTGTTTGATTTTAAAGATCGTGTGGTAGTTGAATTATTATAGAATTGTGTATTTGACGTATTCTGTGATTTGTTTATATCCACCATTGATATTGTTATATGATATAAAATGTGATGAGTTGTAATTATTTGATTGCAATTGACGTGGTGTGTGTGAATGATCTAGTATTATTATCTGTGAGTGAAAATCTTGTATTGTTGGAGCTTGTGTATTATGATGATAAATTTTGAATGTAATGTATGACTATGGAAATATGCAAGGATGATGTGTGCTTGTTGACTTATGAATTAATCACCTTGATGAATATCAGGAAATGCATATTGTGTTTAATTGAATAGTGATGAATTCGACCCGTGCCGATGATGGTTCTCTTAATGGAATGAGTTGTCTAGACCAACGAGGGGAGAAAATAAATATTGAGAATTTTTGAAGTTGAAAGTATTTTGTCATCATATAGGTAGAGTCTGACAAGCCTAGTGATTTTGAGGAAGTACAACTAAATTGAGCCTGATCGTGAGAGTCTGTTGTTGAGCCTTAAGGCATAACTGTTAGACATTGGAGGTATTTGGGTGGGGAATTGCTAGGTGACTTGGAGATAGCACTCAAATGTCGGGAGCTACCACACAACACACGTTTACCACGACTGTCGCGCATATGTGTCTTGGGTTGAGTTGAGGGGATCTATGAGGACAAGGTTAATTTGAATTGTCCGTCCACTTGCGTGGTGGGATAGTATCAAACCTCCTAACCAAGTACTTCAGAGTTAGAATAGTACCAAAGAAAGCGAACGAGTCTATAGTATAAAAGCATGCATAACATTACTTGATTTGTGTGTTGACTTACTTGACGTAGTGAATTGTATCAACGTTTTACCTTGATTATTCTTGTTAATTGTGATTTGATATGATATGATACGGTGTATAACTAATGCTTTACGCGTTCTTCTAAATTATTTTATACTATTACATGTTTTCGAAACTCACCCCTCGTTGCTTGTGTTTGACGCTTACGAGAGCGCAATTATTTCAGGTTACCGGTTGGTGATCCATGCTCTAATAGATGATACTGGATGGGAGTAGTTTGTTGTGGTTTGTTGAGTTATGAACTAATTTATGTTTTGTAAACTATATCGATTGATTGTGTTATATTTCATCTTTTATTCGGAGATGGAAATTAAATGTCTCTAAATTTTGAACATGTTTTTATGTTAGAAATATTCGTTTAATAAAACTCGGCTATATTCGATGTTAAAATATTTTTAATTGAGGATTTTTATGCAAATGTGTTGTGTAAGTGTGAATGTGACGTCCTTAGCCTTATATTTCAAAAGGAATTTTTTTATACTCTATTTTGTGACCACTGCTAATCTCTTTCAAAACTAGTGTATTTTAGGGTGTCACACTATATGTGACTGTGTGCAATTACAAGATTGTAAATGCCTACAATCTGGATACGTTTTTCTTCCCCAACCCCATCATCTTAATGCAATTAATAATAAAATTCACTCTATTTAATTTCATCTATTGCTTCTTGTTGATGCAAGAAATAAGAGTTGCCTCAAGTGCAATACTAAACACCATAAAGAACAAACAACCAATGAAGAAGAATAACATATTCGAAAAATGACGATTCTTTTAACAAACTCACAACATCAAGACTAATATTATAAAATGACAAAATGTCTACACAGTAACAGTGTTTGAACAAATACTTTGGGGAAAATTTGAATTGATAAATTAAATATAATATTTTATTGTATATTAGAACTTTAGATTGTAAAGTTGAGATGTAAATACGCAAATTCTTTTCAAACACAACTGCAAAAAGAGAACAAATTAGACTAAAAGTTGCACATATTTAGGAGAGACGAAATTATAGGTATAACATAAAGATAGTTAGTTTGATTGAGTTTTTACGGTTTTTATCACACAATTAAACTCAAACGGATGAATAACATCTTGATTTGGTTCAGTTGAATCAAGTTGACATTAATAAAAATTAACATACTTGTTTTAAAAATATAAAATTTTCTTTTTCAAACACAAGATTTTTTGTACTATCAAAACAATTAAGAAAACACTTTTTAAACTACAGTGGGAAAAATAATATGTAAATGATTAAAAAATTCTTAAATACAACACATATTTAAGATCATACTATTGATATAGTCTAATGATTTTATTCGGATATCATTGGTTGATTTTAAATGAAGAAAAATCATACTCAAATCAATAGAAATTGAGTTTATTTGGTTCGATTCAGATTAAACTCGAAACAGAAAAAAAAATTTAATTTAATAGATTTCAATTTTTGTTGTTGAATTTATCATATCATTAGTTTGATTTTTGTATCTCTAAAAAAAAATTCAAAATACATACAATTAAAGTTTTAGCTAATTTTTTTTAGTTACTATTTTTTATAATTATTTTATAGGTTATTGTTATTTACAAAAAATTTGTTGGAGACATTAGGGTGGCCGTGACCACCCTATGTCCCCCACTAAGATCCGCCTATGTGTTTACAAATGTGACAAACTTAAAGTGTTCAAAAGACATATCTATACCTTCAGTTTTCTTTAACGTTGACGATATCAAAGTCATTGATTGAATTTATAATTAATTGAATCTAATATGTCAATCTGAATCAAAATAACTTCGCAACAAGATAAGAAACCAAACATTGTGCACTAAGACGATTAATAAAATGTCACACTTAGATGCAAAATTACAAAGAAATAAGATGACTAGTGGGCGGTGACCATCAAACTAGGTCATTAGTATCCCTCAACAAATTAAATACTTGAAAATAAAAAGATATGGTGTGAAAGTAAATAAAAGCTTTAAAAAATGACCACATAAATAAATTACTTTTAAAGTAAATGACAAGAGTTTAAGGTTGTTGAGAAGATAAATGATTGAATGGATAAAGTTTACTAGAATTTTGAAGTAATTTAAAGACAATGAACCAATGATTAAAATTTACTAGAAGTTTAAAGTAATTTAAAGACAGTGAACCAATTAAGAAGTTTGGCTAATTATTTGAAAGGGACAAAATAGTTAAAGCAGTGTACTTAAAATTATACATCATTGAAATATTCATATACCTATATAGAATAATGTGTTATTGTACTAAAAAAAGAATAATGCACAACAAATGTCTTGTAGTGAGAAAAATCAATCTAGTTCCGACAAAATATTTATATTACTTAACTAGTACATTGCATTTCCATTGTTTGCTATGTTTATGCAATATATTGCAATCGACATTTCAACTATTATAAAACTTTAGAAAAATGTTGCAGGGATTATGGCCATTTTTCACCGCTCAAAACTTTTGAGATTAGATTGTATAAAAAAAAATTAGACACGGTGGAATCCAATTTAGTTGTGGAGTTGGACTCACACAAATGAAAATGACATAAATTGACAAAACAAATTAATAAGTGGAGTAAAATTCGAAATGCAAATGTGAAATTATCAGAATATTTCGCTTTTGTTATGTGCAAGTGTTTGAGGTAAAAAATAAGATTAATTTATACGATTCATTCTGCAAACAAACAACGAATGATAATTTCGTAAGTTTCAGTTTGACACAATATCCAAAGCATAAGTTAGAGAATTAATGTATCTCTTTAACTTTCATTAGTAAATTCAGCCAAAAGATGCAGGAAACAGTTGTTAACACCAAAAATATAATTCAGCAAATAGAAAAATATGGTCAGCAGAAGAATTGATTGGCAAGTCGAATTGGTTAGTAATTTGTCGAAAGTGTTAAAGAGATGAAATTTGGAGAACTTGAATATGTTATTGGCCTACATGAGAGCATTTCCAAGCACACTAATCTAAGAATAAGAGAAGTTTGATTTGTAGCTAAAAAAATCAAAGGAAAACCTAAGGCTGATAATTATAATTTCACACCAAAATCCAACAACACATGTTCTTTATCAATCTAATACAATCCTTCCTCTAAGCCATAAAATAGAAAGAAAATTAAATGGTGGTTTCGTAATTCAAAACAATATATCTAAACCTTCCTTTGAGGTCTCCATCATCAACAACACTATATAGTGACAATAAGATGTTTCTTTCCATATGCAAATCTATATCTTCAAGCCATGTCCCCTGCTTTGGGAATCACTAGTGCTAAGCAGAAAAACTTCTGATCTTCAAAATCATATAGATGGGAGAACAAAAAATGTAAGTTAAATATATAGATAAATTGACTTTACAATATTTTGTACAAAGCTGAATGTGTGTACAAAAAGCAAATTTATAAGTATTAACCCTATTTAGATAAAAAAATTAATTAAGTGCTTATATAAAAACTATTTTATATAATAATAGATAAAATAAAGTTAAATTGTTTTAATATAAACTATTTTCATAAGTTATTTTGGAGAACTTAAAAAGCTAAGTTGAAAATAACTTATAGACATGTCATATGTTCTTGTCTTAAGTTTTCCCAAACAGTCTCTTAAAGCCAATAGATAAGTTCATATAAATCAATGTCCATGTTTGTGTTGTGCTTTATAAGCATAAGTAGAAGATGTAAACAAAAATATAGTGGAAATGATTGACATTACAGAATGAGACTTGCTGGTTTACATAAGTTGAGACATTAAGCATCATAGTATATATACATAATGCTTTACATTATAATCTATATGCATAAGTTCTATCTTGATTCCTATGTCTAATGAAGGAAAATCAGCAAAGAAAAGAAGGCTCAAGGAAGAGGATAGACATCATGGAATAATTCAATGAGGATTTTTCAAAAAGGTAGTCACCTATTAAGAAGTTGATACAATTAGGTACCTTCTATGCAACAACAATTTTTTTTTTTTTTTCTGTAAAAAGGGGTTGGAATTGAATTGGGTCGTCAGAATTTTTCATGAAAGTAAGATCAAAATAAGGAATCATAGTTGTAACTAAGCATGGAGAGCAGCAACTGGAATTGACTTCTCCAATGGAATGAAATTGCAGTTTCGAACCGCAATTGTATCGCAATATTGTAGATTTTGAAGTCGCCGCAACAGCATTGCAGTAGCAATTTAGGCATCATCGATCACATTTGTCCATTATATAAAAGTTTGCAATGTAACCACGACCACAATTGCAGACAATTTGAAACAATGATTCTTACAACGCTGAATAAGACCAAAATTCGAAAGAACAAAAATGACAAAAAAAATAAACTTCCTAAAGAACAAGACAAAAAAAGCAGTTGTTCATTGTACAAGTCTACAAATCTAGTATGCAGGTTAACTGAGTTTGAATTTAGAAACTGCAAAGGAACCAAAATGTTTAATCAAAACTTATTATGTAAGAAGGCATCCTGTCTCAACATCGGAGTGCTTCCTTCACCTTTCCTATAATGCTCTTCACAGTGTAATAAGATAACACTGATATATTATGTAAGAAGTTAAGATCCTCACGTTCTTGACTTCTGTTGATTGTTCTCCTTTTCTGTTGCAGGAGTCAAGATCTATCTTTGATTTTCTGCAACTTGCTCCACCTCAAGATCAAACCTCTCAGTTCTGTCTTGTTGAATCTATTGTTGCTCTAGGATCGTTCTTCGTTTTTCTCCATCTTTCTCCACCTCAAGATCAATCCTCACATCTTTAATCTGATTTGAGCTTTTATTCGCAGCATTGTTTACAGACTTATATAGCTCAACCTCATGAAACTTAATATCCCTGCTGATGATACATTTCCCTATCCAACAAAATACCTTTTCTTGGCTCGAGGGGCTAGCTTTCCTTCATTTACATGGTAGTATGCAGCACATCCAAATACTTTTAAATGATTGTAGTTTGCAGCCTGTCCTGTCCACATCTCTTGAGGGGTTTTGAGTTCAATTGCAGTAGAGGGACTCAAATTTATCAAATAACAAGCTGTATGGACAGCTTCTCCCCAAAACTCTGTAGGCATCCCTGCATTTGACATAATGCATCTCATTCTTTCAAGCAAGGTTCTATTCATCCTTTCAGCTAGTCCATTTTGTTGAGGTGTGCTCCTTACAGTCCTATGTCAGTTCACACCATGAGCTTTGGAAAAACTAGTGAATTCCTCACTACAGAATTCCAAACTATCATCTGTCCTTAGAGTTTTAATCCTTTTGTCAGTCCTATTTTCAACCATAGACTTCCAATGATTTTCATCCATATGATTTTCAATTGATCTCTCAGGTTGCATCTTGAAAGTATATAATTTTTGTTTTAAGTACAAACGATTCGCTAATGACTTTGTCATGTATAAAGATTCTAATTTGAGCTAAACACCTGCTGCATAGGCCTCATTTGACACTTTCCTCAGAACCTTGTCTCCAAGACTCAAGATTAAAGCACTATGAGCCTTGTCCATGATATCCCTCTTCTCCTTTTCTGGTAGTGTGGATGCCATGTCTTTCTATCCTCCCAGTGCTCCTGCCAAACCTTGATGAACCAGCAACGCTTTCATCTTGAGACGCCATGACCTAAAATCATTCTGCCCATCGAATTTCTCAATTGCATACTTTGTTGATGCCATCCTTCCTTTGAATCGAATACTCTTGTGCTCTTGATACCAGTTGTTGTGAAAAACAGAGATCGATCAATCAATGAACCCCAAAAAGAACCAGGATTGATTGAATGTAAAACGAAGATTGATCCTTTAAATAGAATTTGAAGCTTGTAATTCTAAAATGAACACACACAATTGTTAACCCAGTTCAGAGATTAACTCCTACGTCTGGGGGACTGGATCCGACTTGAATTATCACTAGTAATGAGATGAAAATGATTACAATTGAATTGCACTTATGTTGCCAGTTTTTCTGCACTATGAAAAACTGCAGCTCTGCACTCTATTTTTCCGATCTGTTGGTTTTCCAGCCTTGCTTTGGCTTATATACAGTTTGGTTACAATTTGGAGTAACAAACTAACTAACTAACTGCCCAAAACTAATTGGCTTCTTAATTGAGTACCACTTTTAACACAAACAAATCTAATCTAATACAATCCTTCCTTTGAGACATAAGAAAAATAGAAACAAAAGATAGGATGGTTATATGATTCAAAACAATATCTAAAGTTTCCTTTGAGTGTCTCCATCATCAACACTATATAGTGACAATAGGATGTTTCTTTCCATATGCAAATCTATGTCTTCTGGCCATGTCCCTTATTTTGTTTGAGGTATACATGTAGAGGTTTAAAAGCTGATATGGCAACCATTGAACTAGTGCTTTGGCTTTTACAAAGTATAATATAAATAGATGATTCAAATACATTAATGATGAGTACTATTACTCAAATAAATAATTCATGACTTGACGTGGTAATGCAAAATGGTATTATCTTACAACAACATAGTCCTACGGTTTGGTTTGGCCACACAAAAAGTGGAGCCAACAACTCACTATTTTTTCTTGTGAACGAATTGAATTGGGTCTTTGGAATTTTTCATGAAAGTTAGAACAAAACAATGAATCAAAGGTTTAATAACCATACATGGATTCGATTTACAACATGTTAATACCTTCAACGGATTAATCATTGATTCAATGAGGTGTGGAGTGACGATTGATGATGAAGATAAGGCTACTATTTTATTGTGCTCGTTATAAAGTTCATTCGACCACCTAGTGACAACTCTTACACATAGAAAAGACTCTATCAAGCTAAATGATATTACTACTGCACTTCAGTCTCACTCTCAAAAGGATACATAATGCATAGGAAGTATCTTCAAATAGTCTGCATGTAAAAGAATATAAAGATCGTGGGAGGTACAAAGATAAAACAGGTTATGACAAGAGGAGTGATAAGTCTAAGAATAGAAAACAACAGTGTTTCAGTTGCAAACGTATCGGGCATTGACGGAAAGACTATCCAAACAAATAGTAGGGTTCATCCAACTCTGCGAATGTGGTTTAAACTGATAACTCTGACAATGAAAAAATATTCTTTACATTTCATCAAACAAGTACTCAGAAGCATATATTCTTGACTCTTTATCACATGATTTTGTTGCTGTTGATTGCAACCAAACTAATGATTTTGGTTTTGATGTCCGTTTCTTCCTTTTTGTTTTTGCACAAGTTTCATTGTTTACTTGTTTTTTTTTTCCTACCAATTTTTCATTTGGAGTTTGGACCATTTCATTGTTTAAGTTTTAAAAATTAAATAAATAAATTTAAACAAAATGTTTTGTTTTCTTTCTGTTGAATAAATTAATAACAGTATTACATTTGATATTATCTAAAAAAGTATATATAAATGTTTTCTTTTATTAACATGAAGATCGTTGTTTAATGAGAAATTACAATGCTAAAGCCTCAATAATCATTTACATGTGTGTCTTCCCACACATAGTCATCTTATTCTCTCATATGCGACAAGCAACTCTAAAGAGTTAGTTTACTTACTTTTGTCTTTTACTTTTTTTGTGCATAAGAAAAATCAATAATCATTTACATCAATTCAAAAACTTCATTAATTAATAATAAAAAGTAAAAAAAATAAAATTTCAAAGTACCGCTCAAATGATAGTTACATGGACATTTGACATGTTGGAGTGGAGATTCAAATTCGAAATACTCTTTTTTCTCCACATTTAATGTATGTAAGTTTCACTACTAGATTTTTTAAAACTAAAAAGAAAACAAGGGGAAATAAACCAAATCCCTTGCAAAAAAAAAAAAGAGAGAGAGAAATACGCGCCTTAAATAAATTTGAGCCAACACTTGACCTTGAAAACGAGTGACAAAACATCAGACAAAACTAAAAAGGTAAGCGAAATTCGGGAGAAATGGTAACACATTGTTGAAAATAATATACCTAAATATTTTGAGAATTTTTAATTTATATTTATATTTATATTTATATTTATATTTATATTTATATTTATATTTATATTTATATTTATATTTATATTTATATTTATATTTATATTTATATTTATATTTATATTTATATTTATATTTATATTTATATTTATATTTATATTTATATTTATATTTATATTTATATTTATATTTATATTTATATTTATATTTATATTTATATTTATATTTATATTTATATTTATATTTATATTTATATTTATATTTATATTTATATTTATAT
>JBBPBP010009780.1:29838982-29888241 GCA_037974735.1 Cicer chorassanicum
ATATCTAGACTTAAATATATTTAAGGTTTATAATAATTAGGATATATAATTTACATTTCTGCTTAAAATATATTTATGATTTTTTCTTTATTTTATTAATATGATTTAGAATATATTATTAAGATATGATATAGAAATATGTCATTGTATTACAATTTAACTCTATACATAAAGCGATGAATAAAAATTTAAAATAATGAAATTCCACAAAAAAAAAAAGACTTCTCTATATAAAATATATTTGATATAATTTCGCTTATGCAAATATAAACCCCAAAAATCCATCTTCCATGACATTTATTTTTCTCTTCTACAAACTTCCCAATCATGGAAATTGGAGTAATATTGCAATGACTATTTCATGGGTAACATTGCAATGACTATAAAATATATTGCAATGTCTCAAACCTTGTTGAAGTCATTGTCTTGGAAGATTTGGATTATATGATATGAGTTCTGCATTGCACTTGTACAATTAGCAGACGGTCCAAAATTAAAGGTCAAAATTTAAGATTGAAAAAAAATTAATTTAATTTTGAACCGGTCAATTTTAATCACAACTACATGCAGATCTTACAGAGGCTCCAATTTGTTTGAGTAAATATCTCTGACATTAAGTTAACAATATTATGAATTAATTTGAGACTGATTAAATAATGTTAGGGATACATTTGATATTTGATAACAGTTCGAGAACAAACTTAATTAACATTATGCAATTTCAAAAATCATTTTAAAATATTAATAATGTAAGGGACTACGATTGATACAACATTAAAATTTCAACCATTAATGGGTCAGTTGATGTTAGTCAATTGATGACTAGTTGCTACACTTGTTAACCACATCCTAGCTAGTGAGGGCATGGCAAACAAGGCTGATCGTTTATTTTCACTATAAAATAGGACTTGTATAGTTCAATGCAGACACATCTAGTCAATCATACAAGCTATTAATCCAATTGTTGATCTTCATGTTTATCTACAATACTTTTATCTTTACTTTTTCATGCAAACTTAGGTAAAATATGTTCAACCTCCACTCTTTGAAATGGATCTCGTGACATAATCCTTTCTTGGTGTAATCAACTAATCAAGAGGAATATTTTTTTGGACTTTAATCAATCCATTCAGCTAAACTAATATACATCAACAAATATTTAATTCATTTATATGTTAAATCGGCTACACAACATTGTTCCCGGTGATTGATCATGTTGCAACGTCTAACAATCGGTAAAAACATGAAATTTCTTTCAAGGCAAAGAAGACCTTGCCTTTGGCAGTAATATGAATCCTACAGCCACTTACATAGATAACAGCCATCGTTTATGCAACACCCAGTATAGATAGAGATTCAAAATTTGAATGAAATGTCAAACAGCCTTCTACTTCTAACTATATAAGGAAAACAGCTAAAACTATTCAATTTCATTCTTGCAAACAGGGAATGTTCAAAGGATCACAATCTTCAAACTCAAGGAACTAATGCATTAAGAAGCACAGCTAATCAACTGTATAATGTGCATAAAGTAACAAAACGTCAATTAAATTTCAAAATGAAAATTTTAACAACAGTTTCAAAATTAACATACACAACCTGAACAATCAGATTCTATGGCTCCACTGTTGTCACCTGTTGCCACTCCCCATCTACTGCTTCTTTCCATAATGTCACATTGTTGTTTCCATCAGCTACAGCCAGTATATTTCCTGTCAATGACCATGAAACCCTCCAAACAGGTGTCTTGAAATCATTCAAAACCTTGCCATCCCAATGATCCCCTTCTTTGCCTACAGTCCATATGATGACTTTACCATCCTGTGATGCACTAGCAATGGTAGATTTAGGAAGTCCCAAATTCGGTGCCCAAGCAACATCTCGAACCCAATCTGTATGCATCTGAAGTGCAGGGAAGCAGTCCATTTTCCAGTGTCCGTTGTTGAGCTTCCACACCTTCACAGTATTATCACAACCACCAGAGCAAAGCTTCTGCACAGGATCAAGTAAACCTGAACCAACAAGGGCGCCCGGTGCCATTGAAGGAGCCCAAGACACTGAGGTGACACCAACTGGGTGAGCTTGATCAATCCTTGAGGTGTCCCATCCACCATCTGCTCTTGCAGTGAATATAGATATATTCCCATCAGACGAAGCACAAGCCAAACAGAGACCCAACTCGTGAGGCGCCCAAGCAACTGAATTCACAGATGACTTGTGATCATCAAAGACATGAGCTTGAACCCATTCGTTTTGGTTACCCTCCTTCCATAGAATGACGCGCCCATCATAAGAACACGAAGCAAGCAGTGAACCAAACTTAGGGTGAGCCCATGCCACCTCCCAAACAGGTCCTTCGTGACCGGTCAGAGTTGCTAGAGGCTGAGAGGCTGAATTGCTCACCCCAATTATCTTAATTGTGTGATCCGAAGAAGCCGTGGCCAGCCTCTTTCCATAGTAATCCATCGCAACATCGTGGACCGTGTCTTGATGACCCGTTTCAACCTTCTGAGAAGGCATATTTCTGCTATTAACATATCCATAATACAAACAGTTAGTTTCAAGCAACCATTTCCAAATGAAAGTAACCAAAACAATATTAACCAGAAGTGAATTAAAATATCCTTTAATTTGCTACTTCCAATGTTGTGAAGGGAAAAATCATCCTAGATTAAAGACAATGAAGTATCAACAAACCATAGACATAAGGTTCATTACAATCTACATAAAGATTATCATTGCAACATCATGGACCATTTCTTGATATATCATTCCACTCTAAGAAGGCATATTCCTACTATTAACATATCCACCACATTACAAACATTTATTTTCAAGCAACCGTTCACAAATGAAAGTAACCAAAACCATATTAAACAAAACAAAACTAAAATCTTTATTAATTTGCTACTTACAATGTTGTAAAATGAAAACTCATCCTAGATCAAAGACAATAAATGATCAACAAATCATAGGCATAAGATTCAATAAATCTACATAAATAAATAAATATTAACATTATCCAAATAAAATACTATTCGACTTTCAAATATCTATTCACTTTACATGATTGTGATGTTGGAATTAATTTAATAACTGCGTGCAAAACATGCTCAATACATAGATTAGATATATAATCATAATATAGTGTGGAATCTATGAACCAACAAAAAAAAATCCCAACGAATAATCAAGACAAAGCAAATGGTTTTAATTTTACACGTGACCTTCACAAAATTTCGGATTAAAAAACCTTCAAACAAAAAACTCGTGCTAGGATTGTTCGAAATTAGGTTACAGAATCGAAAGCAAATAAACAGATCTAGGTTGAAATTTCAACGGATCGAGTGAAATCGTCTATTTATACTAAAGAGAGAGAGAATTGAGAAAGGATCTGCGAAGAAGGTGAGAAAGATAGAATTGAGAACGAAAATAAAACCTAAATATAAAAACAAATTATATTCATTCAATCACCAAAACACTTTTTCAAATTGAATAAAAAGACGTGCGAAAATATTTACAACCAGATTATAATCGACAAATATTCAGATCTAAATCACATTTTATCCAAATCAAATTCGATTAAAATAAATAAATCATGAAATTAACATCCGATAGAGCTAAAACACGATTCCAATCACACGATCTAAATAATTGAAAATAAATAAACGATTAATTAAAAAAATATAGAAATAGGGAAGAGAGAAACCCTAGCGGCGTTGATACCTGCAGGAGAGAGTGGAGTCGGAGATAGGATGCGAAAGTGTGTGTTTCAGATTATGAGAAGCTCCGGCGATACGAGAGATTTAATTTAACAGGCAAACAAGGCTTAGTAACATTCCTTATAAGTTATATCCACCAACGATAATAACTTATACTATTTTATTTATTTATTTATTGTAATTTTATTTACGGTCTGATTCAAAATTAAATCTTGTCAAAATTGCTATTTTTTTTTTTGTGTGTAGTCAAAATTGATATCTAACTATGTTAAATTTGCTGTGTAGCTATGTTGTTTATTGAAACTTTTTTTTCGAGAAAGTTCAATTTCTTTTTTTTTAAACTATTGTCTCCTGTTCTATTCTTTATTTACAACAATTGAATAAGTGAATTATTGAGACGAGAGCTATGGTAGATAACGTGGATCAGAACTTTAAAAAATAAATTAAAATTCTAACCAGAATTGATGATGTTTTTGAAAATACAAATTAATAATTTTTCTGTTTTTTATAGTTAAGATAAATATTCATCGATATCATTTTGATAAAAAAAATTTAAAAAAAATAAATATTATCAAAATTCAACTCATCAAATCAACAATAATGATTAAAGATAAGAAATGTCTTAAACTTATGCTTTTAAAGAGTCTTCTCAATCAGTTAATAATGCTGAAAAGACTTCTTTGTTTGTGAAAAAATCTAAAGTAACTTTATAAGAGTATGATCCTAACAAAAACTATACTTATTTTTCGGATGAACTTTATATTACTATGAGTCATTTCCCTTGGAAGCAAAAAGTTAGAAAATATTTGAATTATATTTTTTTCGACAAAATATATGAATTATATTTACGAAAAGCTTTTTTTAAAAAAATAAATAAAATTCTATTGTATAGATGATTGGCAAAATTACGTCTATAGGATTTTAAGTTTAACTCATTTTTCACTTTGATCATTTAAGTTTATTTTATCCTGACTTGGTTTTTAATTTTGTTTGTATCGTTAGTTATTTATCTTAATTTCGACAACAAATAATTCAATTGATAGCTTCTGATCATTTGAAACTCTACCAAATGTTGCAACAATATATATGTCATACTAATCGTGCAGAAAACATTAATCAAATCTTATAAATAATCTATATTTCTTGATTTTCTCTACAACAATTTAAACATTTGTATAGCCTTAAAAACAAGGTAATAAAGTTATATCTACATAATCAATATATTTAACTTATTTCACATGCAAAATAATTTGGACAGTTAACTTGTTATGATGTTACGATTAGATCTTAACATTTTACGATAATAATTCGAGAAAAATTTCAACACAAACACACAATCCATTGTAATTGTAATCCCATCAAAGACAATGGCATCATCAAGTATAATGTATGCTTTCTCTCTTGCTACTCCCAACTTGTTTCTTCCGATCCCAATTTTCCTTCTTCGATTTAACTTTCAACCTATGTAAAATCCGTAATTTATTTATAGCAAGAATTAAGATTTATTGACTATTTTTGCCTTGTGTTGTTTTTTTTTTCCGTCTATTTACCGTTTACATTGTCTGTTTGTTTGTAAAATTTGTTGTAATTGCGTCTGACTTACAAATTGATTTATGAAAAATTATTCGAATATTTTCCTTGATGTTAAATGACTATGTGAATGTTTTGGAATTGTCGAAATTTCAAAAATGATTTTCTACTAATTTTTAAGAAAACGGACAAGATATATCCACTATTTAAATTTTAACGGACTCTGAATGCCACCAAAAGTTAAATGGGAGTTTTATATATCGATTGTAATGAGAATTTAATCTCATTACATTTTTCTAAGCTAAGGAACAAAAAAATTGTCGGTAATGTGACACACAAAAATTGTCGGTTATGAGAATCTTTTAAGAACGAACTTTGAGAGTGAACGAGATAATGTGACACAAAATCACATAATATCTAGATATTTTACTAAGATATTAATATTTTAATAAGGAGTTAGTGTAAATATCTATATATTTTTTTACTATGTAGTGAGGTTTTGTAAGGACCAAAACGAAACACTTCAATTTCTTTATGTGCGAACTATGATAAATTTGATTTTGAACATTTATGTTTTATTTTTAAAAATGAGTCATGTTGAATGGTATTTTTTTTCTTTAGTAAATGTTGTAGTAAATGATCTAAAAGAAAATTTTATTTTAGAATATTTTGGAGTTTTTACAAAAAATAATTTTATACTAAGATGATTTTTACTTCACAAATATGATAGATCCATGACTTGTGTTAGTAGATTTAAAGAAAAAATAAAATTTGGAACACTTTGGATTTTTACTCAAAAAATGAATTTATGTTAGTAAATTTGATCTTTAAATTTTTGTGATTGTTATTGTTGAAGAGGTTATAAAATGTATTTTAGAACTAAGGATGAAAGAAATTTTTAAAGAGAAATTTTTTCTTTGCTCATCACAAATGGCCGAATACAAAACATATTAATTAAGGTTTGAAATTTTAAAATTTTCTTTTGTACAAATAGGATGTGATCTTGGTTTTAAAAATGGTTGAAAACCTAAAATGTTTTTGTTTAAAGTGTTGTTGAAAATTTTAGGGTTTTGAAAATGTTAACAAAAATATTGAGGTTAGAACTTTGAATTTTTTTTACGAGGGTTGGTGTAGTAAGAAAAAGTTGAAGACTTTTGAGGTTATGTGAAAAAATTATAAGGAAAGAAAAGAGACAAAAAGAAAGTCATACTATTTTAGAGAAAAAATGTTGGAAATAATTATGACAAATTGTATTTTAAAACAAGTGTAGTTGATTCATCTCAAAAAAGATTTGAGTGTTGAAAATGTGTTGTAATTGTCAACCCTTAAATGAATTTTAGTAATAAATCTTTAGTGAATAAAGTGAAAAACATCCTAGAAATATTTTAGAAAGTGGTAAAGACTAAAATGTTTAAATAATTTATGATTTCAAAAGGATAAAATTCTAATTTGTTCAAGTTATGTCAAAGTAACTTTTCAAAGGTAATTAAGTTGAGAATTTTGGGAAAGCCGTATTCTTGAAAATTTTTAAAGCGTTGAAAGTTTGAAAGCATTATGTGTGTGATAATTTGAAATTAGTCCATTTACGCCAAAGGATGACATGTTAAAATTTTGTGTTATTTGAGAAAATATTTGTAAGAATCTTTATGTAAAAGTTTATGTTAAGAAAATATTTTATCCAAAGTTGATAAAGACAAAGATTTGAGTTGAACTTCAATAATTTTGAAAAAAAAAATAGAAATTTCAAAGTATGACATAAGTGTTATGAAAAGTATTTAAAATTCATTTTCGCCTAAGGGTCTAAACCAAAATATTTTTGTAGTTAGGGAACCTAATTAGGTAAGAAAGCCTAAGAGAAAGTCAAACCCTAATTGATTTGGATAATAGCCAAACTTAGAGTTTTATTTGGGGGTTGTTTTAAAAACTTGTATTGATTAAGTCAATTGATTGGTTTAAGGTATAAGGAAATAGAGAGGTCTCGGTGAAATCATCAAATAGGTTATGATGTGTGAAGCGTAAGTTGCTTGTGTAATAAAGCGTTGTCGAGGTACGGGCGCTTTCTAACGATATTATATATGCTTGAATGCAAAGTGTATCTGTATACCTGTTCTCTGTGCTAGTGACGGATAAATGTGCATATGCTTGTTTATGTATTTGATGTGATTATGTATTCATAGTTGATAACATATGTGTTTACTATGTTTTATGAACTTTATTGATGATAAATTGTCATGAATATGCTCTGTGGAAACATAATGAAGGATTATTAGTGTTTAGTGAGTATTAAAAATAAAGTCTTTTAATAGTTACATTTATATAATAATTGATGTGAAAGAGTCAGAGTATGCTCATGCATTTCATAGTAAGTGTTTCCAAGTGTTGATGGTCCACATGGTAGTTTTAGGTGCTGATGGTCCACTTTATCGTTACAAGGATTATTGAGTCGTGCTAGTTTGTGAGAGACTACACCTCGATAAATAGTGGTCTATGAGAGACTGTACATTTATGATTTACGTCCCTCAAGGATGGTTTGAAATTTCAGAATCATGTGTACTGACATATAAGCATTCCATTAGGGTGATTTGTCACACAAGTCATGTTTGGTATATGATGATATATATATATATATGCATGCTTGTTTATCACTTGATATCATTTTATGTTATGCTTTTGTGCATTGTATTTATGTACATATGTTGTTTTTAGATTGTGACTCGCTACTATTAGTGTGGATTAGACTTATGCCCCAGGTTCTTAGAGTTTTGAGTTGCGTGAGAATTGAAACGACGTCGAAGATGAGGCAAAACAATGATTTGGATTGGCGATCGGAAGCTGTGAGACTTGATGCCACTCGTGGGTCCTCAGTATTCAGTCTTCCTCGGTTATAGTTCAAGACTAGCTTAGGGTTTTATTTATTTTATTCCTTTTGGAATTTTGTTATTGCAATGGAAATTCTTTATCTAAAATAGTCGTGACTATTTTTTGTCAACGTGAATTGTTAGATTGTGAGTAAGCAAGTTGTATTGAAATCATTTTATATAATGCAACAATAATTTTAATCATCATTTTTAAAAAAGAATTTTACAATTACATATTTTACTCTAATTTTTAATTGAATGAAGATTATGAATATTTCAACCATAAGTGTTAGTTATTTAAAAAAGATTACATTCTTACTGTTAAAAATCGGGGTGTTACAATCCCGTTCCCCATGATTTCATCACAATGTTGTTGTTGATGATGTTGTCTCCCTAATTTGCATGCTCACTACAATATCATGATTAATGGATTATGTAAGGTTAAAATAGTGAATGAAGTTGTGTTTCAGAGTTATTAGGATCTAATTATTAAAGGCTATCATTTAGATGTTATGATATATAATGTGATGGTTAGAGGTCTATTGTAAGAATAAAACTAGGCGAGTTGCTTTCTCATTCACAATGAAAGAGTTCAAAGATCTCTATTTTATAGAGTCTGACATTCATCAAGGTAAAAGGTGAGTTCATGCCATCTTCATGTTTTGATCATTTCTTGTAATAATTCATTTTGCTCAATGAGGTTCTTGGCAAGTGATTCTTACTCTTTTGTATTATGATGAAACTAACTGGAAGTTTATATTACATTTATACTCTTTAACTATATGTCTTTGTTCCTCTTATATATGTAATTCCTTAATAACTATGTTATAAGAAAAGATGTTATAGCTAATTGTTTTCCATTTGGAGGAGTTGGAGAGAGCATGGAAGACTGTCATTTGTCAGTCATGAGAAGGCATTCATGCACAGAAGTATTGACACAAATTCATCACAAAATTGTTCATTTTTGTAGATCACTGGAACTTGTACTATTGTATTGATAATGTGTATATTGTTTTAACTATGCTTCCTTGAGTGATATTAATATCAAGACTTGATCGTCCTGTGTTTGTATCTATTTGATGATTTTCATTGTGCAACCTTCAACTTGCATTCTTAAGCAAATTTTAAAACATCTCATCTATATGTCATCAATGTTTGTTGTGAATGCAAACAATGGTCTTATCTAATTCTAGATTTTTATATTGGGTCTAAATCATTCTTATAAAATTGGCTTATAAGATGAGGGGTGTCTCGAAGTCGTATCTCATTTAATGTGGAACTCTCAACACGGCCATTTCACGCATTGGGCCAAACATTTAGAACGTAGCCTCATAACAAGTAGTCCAATAAATCTTAGATTAACTCTGATACTGTGTTAAATTTTTATATTGAGGCAAACTCATATTTACAAAATCTTCTTATAGCTGAGAGATGCCTTTGAGGTCATATCTCATCAAATGTGAGACTCTCAAGAATAAAAATCAAAACGGTGATTCTCTCTATACTATTTAACAATGTATATTTAATAAAAATGATTATTCCATTACAATATCAAAACATAAGTAGGTAGCCAAAAACTTAAAATAGATTAAGTTGAACTTTTGCACGCTGTCACGTGTTGGTTTGAGCGAAAAAAAATAGTTTTCTTGTGAGTGATAGAAAAAGAGTGAAAATTAGGAAAATATGAATCGACTTTTTTTTTTTTTTACTTTATTTGATTCTTGGTCATGAGACCAACAAAACATGGATAGAACTAATAAAAACATGAATTTATTATTTAAAATAATATTTTAATTTGTTTATTTAATATTTAGAAGGAAAACAGGGAAAGTTGTGCAAAAACAAAATCGATAGTTTGGTCGGCAACGAACAAAGGAAAAGAAGAATGTCATTTTCAATTTCAAGGTTAAGGTATTCTCCCTCTCTTCCCACTCCCAATTTGTTTCTTCCAATTCCTAATTCCATTATTCGTTTGTTACACTCTCAAACTCATTCTCCATTAGATAACAATGTTGTTCTTCATGATGTTGTTTTATCATTCAATCGCATGCTCAATATCAACCCTACTCCACCAATCTTCGAATTCGGTAAAATTTTAACTTCCCTTGTTAAGATTAATCATTTCCACACTGCTATTTCATGTTCTCAACAAATGGAATTCAGAGGAATTTAACCTAACATTGTTACTTTGAACATTTTGATTAATTGTTTCTGCTTACTAGGTCAACTCAATTTTGCATTTTCTGTATTGGGAAAAATTCTCAAACTAGGTTATCAGCCTAATATCGTAACGATTAGTACACTTATCAAAGGTCTCTGTCTTAATGGTAATGCTAAGAAAGCATTGCACTTTCATGATGATGTTATAGCTAAGGGATTTCACCTTAATCAAGTTAGTTACGGGACCTTGATCAACGGATTATGTAAAATAGGTGAAACAAGAGCTGCCATGCAATTGCTCAGAAAGATTGAAGGGTTATTGGTTATGCCTAATGCGGTAATGTACAACCCAATCATTTATAGTCTATGCAAGGATAAACTTATTAGTGATGCATGTGATTTATATTCTGAAATGGTTGTCAAGAAAATTTCTCCTGATGTTGTCACTTACAGTACTTTAATATATGGATTTTGCATTGTGGGTCGATTGAAAGAAGCAGTTGGTATGTTAAATGAAATGATGTTGAAAAACATCAACCCAAATGTTTATACTTTTAATATATTGGTCGATGGTTTTTGTAAGGAACGAGAGGTTAAACAGGCTAAAAGTGTGTTAGCTATGATGATAAAAGAAGATATGAAACCCGATGTTGTTACTTATAATTCCTTAATGGATGGTTATTTCTTACTTGATGATGTAAACAAGGCCAAATATGTTTTTCACACCATGGTCCGAAAGGGAGTGACTCCTGATGTTCATAGCTACAATATTATGATTAATGGACTATGTAAGAATAAAATGGTGGATGAAGCCATGGATCTTTCTAAAGAAATACGTTTCAAAAATATGGCGCCTGATACTATAACATACAATTCCTTCATTGATGGACTTGGCAAATTAGGGAGAATCTCTGAAGTTTGGGATCTCTTAGATGAGATGCATGGTAGAGGTCAACCTGCTGACATGTTCACTTACAATTCCATATTAGATGCTTTGTGCAATAACAATCATGTTGACAAGGCAATTGCATTATTGACGAAAATCAAAGACCGGGGAGTTCAGCTAAATATGTATACATACACAATACTAGTTGGTGGACTATGCAAAAGTGGAAGACTTAAAGATGCGCAAAAGGTTTTTGAATATCTTCTGATGAAAGGCTATCGTTTTGATGTTAGGATGTATACTGTTATGATTGGTGGGCTTTGTAAAGAGAACTTACTTGATGAAGCATTATCCTTGCTATCAAAAATGGAAGACAATGGTTGCATTCCTGATGCTGTAACTTACAAAATCATCATTGGTTGTTTGTTTGAAAACAACCAGAATGATAAGGCAGTAAAACTTCGTCAAGAAATGGTTGTTAGAGGTCTAATGTAAAAGCAAAACTAGATGAGATGCTTTCTAGTTACAATTTTTTATTTGAATTTGAATATGATCATCTAATTTTTATGTTCTTTTCATATTTATACTAGAGGATTAGTGGATTTGGTTCACTGTTATGTTTGTTTTGATTAGAAGTTAAACATTGCTAGTTTCATTAGTTTTGTAACAACAATAGTTTTGATTAGATGTTATGATGTATAATGTGATGATTAGAGGTCTACTGTAAGAATAAAACTAGGTGAGTTGCTCTGTCATTCACAGTGAGAGTCAAGGTAAAATGTGAGTCCATGCCATCTTCATGATTCCCTTTTCGTTGCATGTTTTGATCATTTCTTGTAATAATTCATTTTGGTTAATGAGGTTTTTGGCAAGTGATTGTTACTCTTTTGGATATGATGCAACTAACTGGAATGAGGTTTCTATTACATTTATACTCTTTAACTACATGTTTTTGTTCCACTTATATATGTAATTCCTTAATAACTATGTTACAAGAAAAGAAGTTATAGCTGATTGTTTTCCATTTGGAGGAGTTGGAGAGAGCATGGAAGACTGCCATTTGTCGGTCATAAGAATGAGTCATGTACAAAAGTATTGGTGCAAATTCATCACAAAGTAGCTCATTTTGTAGATCTCTTGAACTTGTATTATTGTGGTGACAATGTGTATATTGTTTTAACTATGCTACCTTGAGTGATATTAATATCAAAACTTGATCGTTTTGTACATGTATCTATTTGATAATTTTCATTGTACAACATTCCACTTCAATCCTAGAATGAATGTTGTGAATGCAAACAATGGTCCTATTCAATCCTAGAATGAAGATCTTCTGATGCAAGGCTATCGTTTTGATGTTAGGATGTATACTGTTATGATTAAAGGGCTTTGTAAAGAGAACTTACTTGATGAAGCATTATCCTTGCTATCAAAAATGGAAGACAATGGTTGCATTCCTAATGCCGTAACTTACGAAATTATTATTCGTTGTTTGATTGAAAACAACCAGAATGGTAAGGCCGTAAAACTTTTTCAAGAAATGGTTGTTAGAGGTCTAATGTAAAAGCAAAACTAGATGAGATACTTTCTAGTTACAATTTGTTATTTGAATTTGAATATGATCATCTAATTTTTATTTTCTTTTCATAGTTATACTAGAGGATTAGTGGATTTGGTTCACTGTTATGTTTGTTTTGATTAGAAGTTAAACATTGCTAGTTTCATTGTGATATTTGTAACAACAATAGTGTCTGATTTTTTTTATTCCTGAATAACTATCCCTTTTTCTTCCAAATTTGTCGCGAATCTGCTGGATGCTTCTTGGTCCGATGACAGAAGCAACCAGCACATGAAGCCTCTTGGAAGATATCTTTTACGCTTACATGCAAGATTGCGGTTGGGGGAGGAATTGTTAGGAATCGCGGGAGGAGGATATTAAATGTGTACACTGGGAGAAAGAGGAAGATATTTAATGAGAGTTACTACTGTAAGGAAGGGTCTAGTTGAGATATAAATAGAAGGGCTCTAAAATGAAGGGTATGTTTTGATTCATTGCAATGAAACTGATTTTTCAGTTGTACAAGGGAGATATTCGGTTGGCAGAGCTTGCTCTAAATACCATGAATCATCCACTCAGCTCATTTCAACTTGAGTTTGAAATTGAGAGTAGAAAAGTGACCATATATAATGTATGAGAGCTGATTTACCAAGAGGTATGTATGACCATATATTTCAATGAATTGTTGCAATTTATTGTCTTCTCCATTCTATCAATATCTCAAACTCAGTTATTTTTAAGATATTTGGTGGTTCACTATTATGTTTGTTTTCATTAGAAGTTAAACTTTGCTAGCTTCATTATGATATTTGTAACAACGATAGTGGTTGACATTTTTTTAACTGGAGCTATTACTTGCATACAACTGAAGAGGTTGGCCTATCATAAAGAAAACCAAACATATAAACAGTTCACTAGGTTCCATATTTCTTTGTTATGCTTGTGATTTCAGTAATTTCTGATCCTTTATTTACATGGTTTGTCAAATTTATATCGTGAACCATCCACTCAACTCATTTCTACTGGTGTTTGAAATTGAGTGAAGAAATTTGACCAAAGATGATGTCAGAGAGCTGGTAGAGGTATGACCATATATTTCAATGAATTGTTGCAATTTATTGTCTTCTCCTTTGTGCCTTGTTAATATTTTGTTATACATTTGTGCTTAGCAGATTTCAGAGTATCATCCCTTGATGCTACAAGAATATCCTCATAGTGGAGATTAAGCAAGCTTCATGTATCCGAGGTAGGGATGTAATACCCAGAATTCCATTCTATCCATATTTCAAACATAATTATTTTTAAGATATTTTGTGGTGCTATTCTACAATGGTGTTTAAATAATTTATTTCCTAAGCTAAATACTTAGTGCAAACCAAGTTCTTGTTCTGACTTCAGAACTTTTTCTGCTACTCTATTAATTAATTTTCTCAAATTATTACTGGTGTCAACGTGTCAGTGTCGGTGTCGTGTCTGGTGTTCGTGTTAGTATTCGTGTTTCATAGTTTGTATAAGTTAAAGTGACTCCTGAGAAGCAACTGGTTGTTAATTGTCTGTGTTTGCTTGGCATAAAAAAATGCGAGGTCTTTAAAACTATTGCATGTGTAGGATTTCGGTATGTAATTCTGTGTTATCTTATTACACAGTGGGGTTGATCAGTGATATAGTACAAGCAGCAGTTTATACTTCTTGAGGAGCGGTATAGAAAAGGTGAAGGAAGCACACCGTTGTTGAGACAGCATGCCTTCTTACATAGTAAGTTTTGATTAAACATTTTGGTTCCTTTGCATTTTCTAAATTCAAACTCAGTTAACCTGCATACTAGATTTGTAGACTTGCACAATGAATAACAGTTTTTTTTGTCTTGTTCTTTAGGAGGTTTATTTTTTCTGTCATTTTTGTTCTTTCGAATTTTGGTCTTATTCAGTGTTGTAAGAATCATTGTTTTAAATTGTGGCTGCGATCGTGGTCACGGTTACGCTGCAAACTTTTATATTGCAGTCAAATGCGGCCTAAATTGCAGCTGCAATGCTGCTGCGGCGACTTCAAAAACTGCAATATTGCGACGCAATTGTAGTTGCAAACTTCAATTTAATTCCATTGGAGAAGTCAATTCCAGTTGCTGCTCTCCATGCTTAGTTACAACTTCGATTCCTTATTTTGATCTTACTTTCATGAATTATTCTGATGACCCAATTCAATTCTAACCCCTTTTCACAGAGAAAAGAAAATTGTTGTTGCATAGAAGGTACCTAATTGTATCAACTTCTTAATAGGTAGCTACCTTTTTGAAAAATCCTCATTGAATTATTCTGTGATGTGTATCTGCTTCCTTGAGCCTTCTTTTCTTTGCTGATTTTCCTTCATTTGACATAGGAATGAAGATCAAACTCATGCATATATAATGTATATATAGATTATAATGTAAAGCATTATGTATATATACTATGATGCTTAACGTCTCAACTTATGGAAACCAGCAAGTCTCATTCTGTGATGTCAACATTTCCACTATATTTTTGTTTACATCTTCTATTTATGCTTATAAAGCACAACACGAACACAAACATTGATTTATTTGAACTTATCTATTGGCTTTAAGAGTCTGTTTGGGAAAACTTATGAAAACAATATATGACATGTCTATAAGTTGTTTTCAACTTAGCTTTTTAAGTTCTCCAAAATAACTTATGAAAATAGTTTATATTAAAACAATTTAACTTTAATTTATCTATTATTATATAAAATAGTTTTTATATAAGCATTTAATTAATTTGTTTATCTAAATAGGGTTACTACTTATAAATTTGCTTTTTGTGTACACATTCAGCTTTGTATACAATTTTGTAAAGTCAATTTATCTATATATATTTAACTTACATTTTTTGTTCTCCCATCTATATGATTTTGAAGATCAGAAGCTTTTCTGCTTAGCACTGGTGATTCCCAAAGCAGGAGACATGGCTTGAAGATTTGCATATGGAAAGAAACATCTTATTGTCACTATATAGTGTAGTTGATGATGGAGACCTCAAAGGAAGGTTTAGATATATTGTTTTGAATCATGAAACCACCATTTTATTTTCTTTCTATTTTATGGCTTAGATGAAGGATTGTATTAGATTGTGCACAGAAGTCTTTTTTTTTTTTGTTGTTGTGGAATCTCATTATTTTAAATTTGTACTCATCGCTTTTTGAATAGAGTTAAATTGTAATACAATAACATATTTTTACATCATATCTTAATAAATATATTCTAAACAAAAATATAAATTATATATCTTAATTATTCTAAACTTTAAATATATTTAAGTCTAAATTTAAAGACAAATCTGAATAACATATTCTCAAGATATTTAGGCATATTATTTTCAACAATGGATTACCTTTTCTGTCGAATTTTGCTTATCTTTTTAGTTTTACCTAATGTTTTGTTACTCATTTTCAAGGTCAGGTTTTGGCTCAAATTTATTTAAGACATGTCTTTCTCTTTTATTTCGCAAAGGATTTGGCTTATGTCTTGTTGTTTTCTTTTTAATTTTAAAAAGCCTAACAATGAAACTTACACACACTAAATGTGGAGAAAAAAGAGCATATCAAATTTGAACATCCATTCTAATATATCAAATGTTTATGCAACTAGCATTTGAACATCCATTCTAATATATCAAATGTTTATGCAACTAGCATTTGAACAATACTTATGAAAATATTTTTTTTTATTTTTCTTATTAATTAATGAAGTTTTTGAGTTGATGAAAATGATTATTGATTTTTTTTATGCATAAAAAATGTAAAAAAATTGTAAATGACTCTGTGTGGATGGACACACTTGTAAATGATTATTGAGGTGTGCTCATCAAAAAATTGATTATAGTTGAGATGTTTGCCATCATAGTGATGCTTTAGCATTTTTATTTTTCTTAAACAACGATCTTGATGTTAATAAAAGAAAACATTTATATATAATTTTTAGACAATATTAGTTATAGACTCTTGTATTGATTAAGTCGATCGATTGGTTTAAGGTATAAAGAAATTGGGAGGTGTCAATGGAATCGTCAAATAGGTTATGCTGGCGTAGCGTAAGTTGTTTGTACAATAAAACGTCATCGAGGTAAGGACACTTTCTAACAATATTATATATGCTTGAATGCAAAGTGTATTTGTGTATATGTTCTTTGTGCTAGTGATGAATAAATGCGCACATGATTGTTTATGTATTTGACTTGATTATGTATTCATAGCTGATAACATATGTATTTATTATGTTTTATGAATTTTATTGACGATAAATTTTCATAAATATGCTATGTGGAATTTTTTTGAAGGATTATTACCGTTCAATGAGTATTAAAAATATAGTTTTTTAATAGTTACATTTACATAATAATTGATGTGAAAGAGTTAGAGTATGTTCATCTATTCCATAGTAAGTGGTTCCAAGTGTTGATGGTCCACTTGGTGGTTACAGGTGTTGATGGTCCACCTTGTCCTTACAAGCATTATTGAGTCATGCTAGTATGTGCGAGACTACACATCGATAAATAGTATTGGTCTGTGAGAGGCTGTACATTTAAGATTCACGTCCCTCGAGGATGGTTTGAAATTCTTGAATCATGTGCACTGACATATAAGCATTCTATTAGGATTTTTGTCACACGAATCATTTTTGTTATATGATGATATATTTATATGCATGTTTGTTTATCACTCGATATCATGTCATGTTATGTTTTCGTACATTGTATTTTCGTATATATGATGTTTTTAGATTGTGACTCTCTACGATTATTGTGGATTTGGCTTATGCCCTGAGTTCTTAGAGTTTTGAGTTGCATGGGAATTGAAACGACTTCGAAGATGTCGCAAAACAATGATTTAGATTGGCGATCGGAAGTCGTGAGGCTTGATACCACTCGCGGGTCCTTAGTATTTAATCTTCCTAGGTTATACTTCAAGATTAGCTTAGAGTTTTATATATTTGATTCCTTTTGGAATTTTGTTGTTGCAATGAAAATTCTTTATCTAAAACAGTTGTGACTATTTTTTTACTAACTTGAATTGTTGGATTGTGAGTAAGTCAGTTGTGTCGAAATCATTTAATATAATGCAACAATAATTCTAATCGTCATTTAAAAAAAAAGAATTTTATAATTATATTTTACTTTGATTTTAAATTGAAGGACGATTATGAATATTTCATTCATAAGTGTTAGTTATTTAAAAAGGATTACACTCTTGCTGTTTAAAATCGCGTGGTACAATCTCATTCTCCATTGTTGCATCACAATGTTGTTGTTGATGATGTTGTTTCATTATTCAATTGCATGCTCACTATAAACCCTAATACACACATATTTGAGTTTAACAAGATCTTAGGTTTTTTTTTTAAGATTAACCATCATCTTACTGCTTACCCTCTTTTATCAACGGTTATCTAAGAAAGGAGAAACAAGAACTGCTTTGCAATTACTTAGAAAGATTGAAGAGTTATTGGTTATGTCTAATGTGGTAATGTACATTACAATCATTGATAGTCTTTGCAAGGATAAACTTTTGACTGAGGCCTTTAATTTATATTATGAAATGGTTGTCAAGATAATTTTTCCTAATTTATCACTTACAATACTTTAATATATGGGTTTAGTATTGTGGGTCTATTGAAAGAAGCCATTGGTTTGTTCAAAGAAATGATGTTCGAAAATATCAACCTTGATATTTATACATTTAATATATCGGTTGATGTTTTATGTAAGGAAGGAGAGGTGAAAAAAGCTAGAAACCTAACATTGTTACTTATAATTCTTTTATGGATGGGTATTTCTTAGTCAATGATGTTAACAAGGACAGATATGGATTCAACACAATGACATGCTGAGGGAGTGAAATCTGATATTCAGAACTACAATATCATGATTAATGGATTATATAAGGTTAAAATAGGGAATGAGGTTGTGATTCTGATTAATGAAATGCATTCGAAAAATATAGTCTGTGATACGGTAGCTATTCAGCTTTATGAGTTTGTGTCTTTTCAGCTTTATGCATGCCTCATAAATAAATATCTAGCTATTCAGCTTTATGAGTTTATGTCTTTTCAATTTTTTCAATAACTCAAATTATATTTTCGTAACTCTTAAATTTGTCCCTCCATATTTATGCCATGTGAGCAAACCCCTTGCGATTTAAGAGCATCTCTAACTCCCCATCCTTCATCGTGGTGTTTAAGTGGATCCCATATACATGTACACATTACTCATTTTTATTGTTTTAACTTTAACACTGTGCCTCTAACCTATTTTTATCTTTAAAATAGTTTATAAAAACAACTTATATTAAAATAATTTAACTTTATTTTATCTTTTATTATAGAAATAATTTACATAAAAATACTTATATGATAAACACTCATGTTATAAGCGCTTAATTAATTTGTTTATCCAAACAAAGTTAATACTTATAAATTTTCTTTTGCGCATGCATTCCATTTTGTACACAATATTGTAAAGTCAATTAACCAGTATATTTTGCTAACATTTTTCTTCTCCCATCAATATGATTTTGAAGATTAGAAACTTTTCTCCTTAGCGTTAGTGATTGTGTATCCCCAAAGCAGGGGACATGGCTAGAAGATAAAGATTTGAATGTGGAAAGAAACATCACATTGCCACTATATAGTGTTGATGATGGAGAACCTCAAAGGAAGCTTTAGATATTGTTTTGAATCATGTAACCACCTTATCTTTTTATATCTATTTTTCTAATGGCTCATAGGAAGGGTTGTATTAGATTGATTTGTTTGTCATGTAGATAAATAAATGAGTAAATATCCAAATTAGTCTTTGAAATTGTAAGACTATATCAATCTTTTCCCGTGCATTATTAATTAATATTTCAAAAAGATAGTCTTTGAAATTGTAAGATTGTATCAATCTTCTCCCGTGCATTTTTAATTAATATTTCAAAATGATTTCATAAATCGTAGAATATTAATCAAGTTTATCCCTTTATCAGGAGTATTTGATTTGTGACATGGATTTTTCAAACAAAAGTTGTTTCGTCTTAAATATGTCAGAAGTTATTGTTCCGTCTAAAAGTGTGAATTTTAAATTGGGTTGGAACACTTGGATTTAGATTAAATGTACTCAAAATCAGATGCAGTTTTGAGTTCACACATTGGTGACTGTTAATCTGACGGGGTCTAAAATAAAAGTAGATTTTATTAGTTTTTTTTAAATTTAAATTTTTGACCGTCCGATCACAATTATACCGAATGCACAAGTGTATCGAGTGTTTAATACATGTAATCCAAATCCTCCATAGTTAGGCAAAGAAGGTTTGAGACATAGGAATATATTTTATAGTCATTGCAATGTAACCCATGAAACAATAAGTCCATACCTTTTTTCTTTTTCATTATCAAAAAATAAAATAAAATTATTCTCCTTTTGTTTGCAACTAATTAACTGCTCTAAAATTTACCACATTAATCGTATTTTTTTATGTACAATTGTGAAAGCAAAGTTAAACCTTAAGAGTAAAACAACATATCTACATTCTTATATAGACTTTTAGAAGTTTATCTAAAATTAATATGGATAAAATATTTATGATGAAATTCTTCTTTATTTATTTTTTGACAAAAATTTAGGATGAAAAACTTAGTCATACAAAGATTAACATTGTATATGTAAGTATATTAATATCTCTATGAAAATGTTTTAATATTTAAATAAAACATAAAAAATATATACCATAGGGCTTTTCTTATGAAATGACATTATTAACTTACATATATAGATTTAGTAAAAAAAATTACATATGTAGATGGATATTTTAATATAAATAAGAGAAAAATGATGATGCACTATTAGTGTAAACTAATTTTACGCTGACAGTGAATAAAAACGTTTGATTTTATCATCTCACTAGATAATTATAACTATCATAATTAAATAATCACTTAATCAATAGTTTAGATTTGTGTCAGTGTAAAACTTGTTACATTGAGAGTGATGGTCATTAAACCCGATAAATAATATATTAAAAAGCACTCTCGTCGATCACTATTATAAAAAATAAAATAAAAAACTATTTTCGCGGGTATTAAGAAATGTACTTAGTTAAATACAGTTAATGGAGTATTTGATTTGTGACATGTATTTTACAATCAAAAGTTGTTTCGTCTTAAATATGTCGGAAGTTATTGTTCCATCTAAAAGTGTGAATTTTAAATTGGGTTGGAACAATTGGATTTAGATTAAATGTACTCAAAATTGGATGCAGTTTTGAGTTCACACATTAGTGACCGTTAATCTGACTGGTCTAAAATAAAAGTAGATTTTATTAGTTTTTTTTTTTAAATTCAAATTTTTGAACGTCCGATTTTAATCGAACAGTCACCATTATACGGACTGCACAAGTGCATGGAGTGTTTAGTACATGTAATCCAAATCCTCCATAGTTAGGCAAAGAAGGTTTGAGACATAGGAATATATTTTATAGTCATTGCAATGTAACCCATGAAACACTAAGTCCATACCTTTTTTCTTTTTCATTATCAAAAAATAAAATAAAGTTATTCTCCTTTTGTTTGCAACTAATTAATTGTTCTAAAATTTACCACATTAATCGTATTTTTTTTATGTACAATTGTGAAAGCAAAGTTAAACCTTAAGAGTAAAACAACATATCTACATTCTTATATAGACTTTTAGAAGTTTATCTAAAATTAATATGGATAAAATATTTATGATGGAATTCTTCTTTATTTATTTTTTGACAAAAATTTAGGATGAAAATCTTAGTCATACAAAGATTAATATTGTATATGTAAGTATATTAATATCTCTATGAAAATGTTTTAATATTTAAAAAAAACAATAAAAAATGTATACCATAAGGCTTTTGTTATGAAATGACATTATTAACTTACATATATAGATTTAGTAAAAAAAATTACATATCTAGATAGATATTTTAATATAAATAAGAGAAAAATGATGATGCACTGTTAGTGTAAACTAATTTTACGCTGACATACGTTTGATTTTATCATCTCACTAGATAATTATAACTATCATAACTAAAAATCACGCAATCAATAGTTTAGATTTGTGTCAGTGTAAAACTTGTTACATTCAGAGTGATGGTCATTAAACCCAGTAAATAATATCTTAAAAAGTACTTTCGCCGATCACTATTATAAAATATAAAATAAAAAACTATTTTCGCAGGTATTAAGAAATGTACTTAGTTAAATACAATTAATTTTATAAATTTCATGCAGAACACAATCTAAATTTATTAAATTGTCTCTTTTTAATATCAAACACATAACTATAAACATTACTTGTTTTGAATTAAATGAAGAGTGTACTGAGATTAATATTAAATGATTCAAAAGTAGTTAACTTTTGTTTACAATAGTGATCAAAGATTTAAGATCTAATTTTTACTTATAATAGTGATTTGAGGAAGTATCACAAAAGAAATTGATATAATTTGCAATTATTTACCAATAATTAACCCAAAATATACCATACAGACCCACCTTGAAAAAATCGTAGATGGTACATAAATTTTAGACAAAATACCTCCCGTTATCCCTTAATTTAATTTCATCGGTCCTATTTTTATTTGGTCCTTTATTTAATTTTGAGTAACGATTTGATTGTCTTAAAATTTCTAACAATGTTATCCTTTTTTTTTTTTTATAGAAACTTATAAAATTCATCAAAATCTTTAAACAAAACCCATAAAATTCATTACCAATTTCAAGAAAGTTCGTATATTCACAACTCAAATATTCAAATAAACTCATATCTTCATCTCTAACAACAACAACAACATCAAATCCATCAAATAAAGAACTCACACTTTAAGATTTAATCTCCAAATCACTGAGACAATATCTTCTTCTTCTTTATATCCTTCTCCAAATCAGACCCTAACCTAAATCTTAAAATTTTCATTCTTTATTTGATAAATTTGATGTTGTTGGAGATGGAAATATGAGTTTATATGAAGATTTGAGAAATGAATTTGATGAAAATTTAGATTATGTTGAAGATGATAATTAACTTAATGGGTTTTGTTTGAAGATTTCGATAAATTTTATGAATTTATGTAAAAAAAGATAACATTGTTGATATTTTAAGACATATCAAATCGTTACTTCAAATTAAATAAATAACCAAATCGAGAAGAAAAAATAAATGACTGAATTGTTACTCCTCCAAAATAAATAATCTACTTTAAATTAGATTCTATTATAGATCAAATTTAGCTTATTTATATGAAATTAATCAATAATTAAATTAGGTGAAGCTTAGTTGTTTTTGAAAAATTATGGATAATTTATCTAATAACTAATAAAAAATTGCCACCTAAGTAACTTTAGAATTAAACATGAGTTACTTATGTTTGAAATCACAAGTTTGTTCACATAACAGGGTCTAGCATGCCAAATATGACAATCACACTGAAGTAGCAATGTCGATTTACAATGAAGGGGGGTTGAATTGTAAATGTTCCTATTTAGAAATTTCTGATAAAAACTTAAGAATTTAACTCAAGATTGATCTTGGTTGTGAAAACATAAAACAGATAACGTTCTTGGTTTTAACCAGAAAACGAAGAACGTTCTTGGTTAGTTAAAATCAGTAATTTAATTTATGTATTTAACTTGATAATCAATCAGACTGAAAGCAAATAGATAAGGGAAGAGATACCACACAAGGATATATCCTGGTTCACCCAACTCGGGCTACGTCTAGTCCTCACAACTGTGAGATTTTCCACTAAGTGTTCAAAACAAATAACCTTCTTGGTTTTACAGCAACTAGCTCAGATCAACCTTGATCTGTTACAAATTTAAGTTAAAACATTTCCACCCAGAAATGAGTTCAATCAGGTCACCTATCAACCTTGATAGGATTTCTTACAATCTACTCAACCTATACTAAACTCTTATAGTTCGAGTTTTACAATAATGATGAGATTGTTTTGTTAGAATCTGAGATGTCTCAAATCTTGTTTTAGATCTGATTCTTTGATAGAGAAATACACAAGAATGATTCTAGGAATCGAATGGGAAAAAATCAGAACTGATTCAATGTATGTGAGTAAGAGAAATTCAAGTATGATTGAAATGAGTAATGAATTGCTTAGTACTTGAAACTCTGATTTTTCCTTGAGCTTGGTCTTCCTTTTATAGGTGTTTTTGAGCATTTAATAATGGTCAAAAGAGTTGTTGGTAGTGCTCTGTCAGTTTTGACCAAAGACCAATTTATATGAATTAAAAAATGTTCATGTCTTTGAACACTTTATGAAATCTGTTTGACTGGGAGTTTTTCTTCGTTCTTGATCAGATTTCTTTTGCGTTTAATGATCCTTTATACCTCAAATATATTTGTTGATGATATTGCTTCAATCTGGAGATTTGATTCTGCCAAAACAACTAGGAGAATGATGACAGTCTGCTGGAGAATGATGTTGAAAACTCTGGAGACTATTCTGGAGACTGGTCTGAACATTCTGGAGACTGATCTGATCATTTTGGAGATTGATCTGATCATTCTGGAGACATATTTGATCATTCTGGAGACTGATGAGAACTTTCTGCAGATTGATGTTATCATTCTGGAGATTGATGTTTAACATGTTGGAGAATGATGTTAGCAAGTTGGAGATTAATGTTAACAAGCTATAGAATGATGTTAGCATGCTGGAGATTAATATTAACATGCTGGAGAATGATCAGAATGTTGTCAAGAATGTTCTTCGTTCTTGACAGTCAAGCTAGAGAAGGTTCAGATTTGTTTGGTCTTGCTAATTTGTGATATTCTCTCTTTGTAATTCGAGTAGTTTCTTTGAATCTGATCATCTCAGTTTGTTCCTTGCCAAGTGCTGATGTTATAGATGTAAAATCCAGAGGCTAAAAATTCTTTTAACTTGTGGAGATTGATTGATTTTGGAGCTGTGATGATCATTCTTGAAACTAGAGAACATTCACCGTTTTTCAGATTTTGTTAAGAATGTTATCTTCAGCTTTTATTTGATTTCTTTGTTTTGCTTGATTCCTATCTTTGAAGTAATACACTCAAAAGCACAAGTTAAATTAACATAACATTTAGAATCATAATTAACATTCTTAATTAACTTTTTGTTTGTTTTCATCAAAACATTAAATTGAGATTTTGTCTCAACAATCTCCCCCTTTTTGATGATGACAAACATGTTAATTTAGATTTTAATTTTGATTCTAATTTTAATCATTGAGAGCTTAAAAGCTCCCCCCTTAGAATATGCTTTAGATTTTTGAACCAACATAACATCTAAAATAATTCTCCCCCTTTGTCAACACAAAAAGGTTGGAGAATACAAAGGAAATGTATACTACACATAGAAAATAATGAGTAGACTCCAGTTTTAAGAAAAATAATATTTTCTAAAAAACTCCCCATTAATATTTTGAAATTGATATCCTTCAAAATTCCAAAACACAAGTAAGATAAGATGAATGTGAACAAGATAAAGTGAGCGCATATAGGGAAGCAAAAATAAGATGAATGTGACAACATGTCAAATATAATTTTTCTTTTTACAAAACATTCTTATGCTAATAAAGTTTGTGTTTTTCAAAACTAATTTTTTGAAACGATCAAAGAGATTTGTCCACATAAAAAATGTTTTTAAGGACATAAAGAGGAGAATTTGTAGAAAATGATTTGAGTTCCATGAATGAATTAAGAAGTAATCATGATCAGGATATACCTTGATTAGATCCAAAGAATACAATGTGAATATGTGCTTCTTCTAAAGGAAATTTGCATATCATTTATGTATTTCAGAGGCAAATCAACCATTGTAACTACACCTCCAACAACAGCTTTGGTACCATATCCTTCCAATTAGTTCTTCCAATAATTTGATCATGAGGAGATGTTTTTGGAGGAAAGGTCAATATTAAGATATGTGTAGGAGTGCCAAAAGCAAATGGTTCAAACTCATTAAGAAGTTTTTGATGTTTTTTTCTACCATATCATCATAATAGGAAACATTAGATTTGATTGGATGTTGCATATAAAATGTCAAGAACGTTCTGAAGAATGTTCTGCTTTGATGAAATTCCAGATCGTTCTCCCTTTTTCAAACTTTCTGGAGAAATTTCTATTTTTGTTCCAGAACATTCTCCCTTTTGAAAGGTACCTAGAGAAAGTTCTGTTTTTGTTCCAGAACGTTCTTCTTTTCGAAAAATCCTTTTGTTCTTGATTTTTTCATCTCTTTTTTTAAGGTAACATGCAAATTTCAAATGTCAAATTTTACTGCAATATGAACATTTGGTATTGCATTTATCCTCTTTTCTTTCCGGAACAAAAAATAGACTCTAAAACTCCACCTTTATCATATATTACATACATAAGAGTAGATAGATATCAAATTTATGGAATATAATAAACTTTGAAGATGCCTTGGTGGTGAAATGGTAGACACGCGAGACTCAAAATCTCGTGCTAAACATCGTGGAGGTTCGAGTCCTCTTCAAGGCATAATATTGAGATCTCGTATTGAATTGGAATAAGTTCGCCAGCAGATCGCTAAGTTTTGTTGATCGTCTTTGTCGAATGAATGGGGAATCCATTTTGAAATCATCCAAATAAGATATTTTCTTGATATTATTTACTCAATTTCAAATCAGTTCCTAATATTATTAATTTAATGTCGTTCTAGTCTCTAGAAATATGAACGGAGAGACAAATTTGATTAAAAAAAATCAATTTAAAGAGTCATTTTAAAATATCAATATACATGATTAATTAAGGTAGATGATTATACATAAATTTTAGTTCTCCAAAAAGAATAATTTACTTTAGGCCTGATTTTATTATAGATGAATTTAACTTAATATTTTATGTACAATACATAAAATAATTAAATTATCCATTATTTTCCATGATTGGGAAGGAAGTGTAAGAGAAGAATAAAGGTTCATGAGAACAAAACAAAGAAGAAGAATAAAGGTTGCAACGTGTCAATCTAAATTTTATTAAGTTATACTTCTTTGATTTAAATATTTTTTTGATATTTGCAATTATAATATTTTTTTATTTTAGTCTTCGTAAATTTTTTTGTTTAGTTTACTACAAATATAGTTTAATTTTAAAATAGTCAGAAAAATCTAACACGGTTATTATATATTTGGTTCCACCAAGTGTTTGTGAGAATGCTTAACATAAGTCCTCCTCCTCATTCAACACAACAACCCCAAATCTAAATTCACAAAGACATCATGAATTCAATCAAGAACCCCACTGTTTGTATTAGGAAATCACTCAGATGAAATGACAAGGTTTCGTCGCTAAGACAATCTTCTAGATTCTCTAATCAAAAAGCTCCCCCTAATAATGAGAAGAAAATCAATGTTTAAAGGAACGAATTTCATTCGTGTGATTTGATGAGAGTATATTAATATCTCTATGAAAATGTTTTAATATTTAAATAAAACATAAAAAAAATATATACCATAGGGCTTTTCTTATGAAATAACATTATTAACTTACATATATAGATTTAGTTAAAAAAAATTACATATATAGATGGATATTTTAATATAAATAAGAGAAAAATGATGATGCACCGTTAGTGTAAATTAATTTTACGCTGACAGTGAATAAAAACATTTGATTTTATCATCTCACTAGATAATTATAACTATCATAATTAAATAATCACTCAATCAACAGTATAGATTTGTGTCAGTGTAAAACTTGTTACATTGAGAGTGATGATCATTAAACTCAATAAATAATATATTAAACAGTACTCTCGCCGATCACTATTATAAAAAAATAAAATAAAAAACTATTTTCGCGGGTATTAAGAAATGTACTTAGTTAAATACAATTAATTTTATAAATTTCATGCAGAACACAAGTTAAATTTATTAAATTGTCTCTTTTTAATATCAAACACATAACTATAAACATTAATTGTTTTGAATTAAATGAAGAGTGTATTGAGAATAATATTAAATGATTCAAAAATAGTTAACTTTTGTTTATAATAGTGATCAAGATTTAAGATCTAATTTTTACTTATAATAGTGATTAGAAAGAGTATCACAAAATAAGTTGATATAATTTGTAATTATTTACCAATAATTAACCCAAAACATACCATCCAGACCCACCTTGGGAAAATCGTAGATGGTACATAAATTTTAGACAAAATACCTTCCGTTGTCCCTTAATTTAATATCGTCGGTCCTATTTTTATTTTGTCCTTTATTTAATTTTGAGTAACGATTTGATTGTCTTAAAATGTCTAACAATGTTATCCTTTTTTTTATAGAAACTCATAAAATTCATCAAAATCTTTAAACAAAACTCATAAAATTCATTACCAATTTCAAGAAAATTCTTATATTCACAACTCAAATATTCAAATAAACTCATATCTTCGTCTCTAACAACAACAACAACAACAAATCCATCAAATAAAGAACTCACACTTTAAGATTTAATCTCCAAATCACTGAGATAATATCTTCTTCTTCTTTCTATCCTTTTCCAAATCAAACCCTAACCTAAATCTTAAAATTTTCATTCTTTATTTGATAAATTTGATGTTGTTGGAGATGGAAATATCAATTTATATGAAGATTTGAGTAATGAATTTGATGAAAATTTAGATTATGTTGAAGATGATAATTAACTTAATGGGTTTTGTTTGAAGATTTCGATAAATTTTATGAATTTCTGTAAAAAAAATATAACATTGTTGATATTTTAAGACATATCAAATTGCTACTTCAAATTAAATAAATAACCAAATCGGGAAGAAAAAAATAAATGACTGAATTGTTACTCTTCCAAAATGAATAATCTACTTCAAGTTAGATTCTATTATAGATCAAATTTAGCTTATTTATATGAAATTAATAAATAACTAAATTAGGTGAAGCTTAGTTGTTTTTGAAAAATTGTGGATAATTTATCTAATAACTAATAAAAAATTGTGACCTAAGTAACTTTGGAATTATACATGAGTTACTTAACTTTGAAATCACAAGTTTGTTCACATGATAGAGTCTAGCATGTCAAATATGACAATCACACAACATATAAGCATAAAGAGACATTTTCTTAATTTAAACATTTAATTTAAACATGTCATCAGTGACGTACATTTCCCAACAAAAATATCATATTTAAAATTGGTGTACAAATATGCCCCTAGAGTAAGTAAATCGTGACTTATTCAAAAGAAAACCATAAACAATTTTTTTTTTTGAGACGGGTTATCACACTCTCTTGAAAAAATTCTTTTGTTTTATGTCTGATAGAATTTTTGAAATCCTTCCAAGCAGGGGCAGTTTGTTAATAATAACAATAATTTAAAATTATTCATCTAAAGTCATACTTTAAGAGATGATCTCATGAGCTATCTTCTAAATTTTAGGGGAGTGAGCCTCCACGAGTTTGTCATTGGTTATCTGATACTAGAGGTAACGACTCACAGTGTTGTTAGAACGATCGTAATCATATAGATCATCAACAAGTCCATTATGAATATAATTCTTACAGAGGTAATCATTATCTTCCTTTGGGTTAATTCTTCAGTTTTCTTATCCTTTTTTGTTTGCCTCAAACTAAAACAATTTATTGATATCAGACAAGTAATCTCTTCGATTGACATGGCAGAAAAAAACGTCTTAAAATTGTTGTTTTTGAATTTCGAAAAAACTGTTTCAAAATAAATTTTCAGCCAGCGAATATATAATTGAGTTGAGTCGCGAACTAGTTCGCTCTTTTAAGACGTTTTGCGGCATTGCCCAAATTGTGCAAGGCAGACTATCAACCACGAAGTCCCCAAGACAAAACAACTCATACAAACTATATCAAAGTTCTACTACATCGTAGAAAACCGTTCTAGAAATACACCCTTAATATGGCGGTTAAGGTCACTCTCAATATGACGGTTAAAGTCACTCTCAATATGGAGATTAAAGCCACTCGCAATATGGTCATTCGTGTGATTTGATGAGAGTGATGAGTGGCGATGGTAAAATGGAGGTGAATAGTAGGGTTGTTGAAGATGAAATTGTGATTAGAGATGGTGTAAAAGAAAAAAGGAAGCATGGAGGCGATGAAGTAGAAGGTTGAGGAAAGAGGAAGTTGAAGGTGGATTGAAAGGGAAAAAAAACGTAGTGGTGACATTGCGGAATGGTGAACAAAAGATCAAAAATTGGTTTTTTATACAACTTATTTTACTGTAAAACCTAGTCTCTATTTCTCAATAAACGTTTTAAAAAGGTATTAAAGTTTTTGTAAAAGAAGTTGGACAGAAGAACTCTATTAAAATGAAAGTATATTTATTAAGATATAAACCAAATAAATAAAAAAAATTACGAGAACTAAAATAAAAATAATTAATAGTTGCAAAGATAAAAAATATATTTAAAGTTATTTCTTTTCTTACCCTCCGGTTTTTTAATTCCTCTGAATTTCTTAATAGTTTATTTTCTTGCGTAACCTTTTTAATATTTATTGTTATATATACTATCAATTTACTCACAAAAACGATGATACTCACATAAAAAACAAAACATAACGAGTTTGGTTGGTCGTAATCAACAAAAAGAAGAATGTCAATTTTAAGGTTAATAAGGTATGCACACTCTGTTCCTACTTCCATTTTCTTTCTTCCAATTCGATTATTATACTCTCACCCTAATCCTTCTTTCACTCACATTCTTGACGATGCTATTTCATCATTTAATCGCATCCTCCATTTAAACCCTACCAAACCCATATTTGAATTTAACCAAATTTTAACTTCCCTTGTTAAGATTAATCATTACCCTATTGCTATTTCCCTTTTCCAACAAATGGAATTCATGGGAACTCAACCTAACATTTTTACTTTGAACATTTTAATTAGTTGTTTCTGTCAACTAGGTCAACTCAATTTTGCATTTTCTGTATTGGGAAAGATTATTAAGCTAGGTTATCAACCTGATACCGTAACGATTAATACACTTATCAAAGGTCTTTGTCTTAATGGTAATGTTATGAAAGCATTGCACTTTCATGATGATGTTATATCTAAGGGATTTCAGCTTGATCAGGTTAGTTACGGGACCTTGATCAACGGATTATGTAAAATAGGTGAAACAAGATCTGCCATGCAATTGCTCAGAAGGATTGAAGGGTTATTGGTTATGCCTAATGTGGTAATGTACAACACAATCATTGATAGTCTATGCAAGGATAAACTTATTAGTGATGCATGTGATTTATATTCTGAAATGGTTGTCAAGAAAATTTCTCCTGATGTTGTCACTTACAGTACTTTAATATATGGATTTTGCATTGTGGGTCGATTGAAAGAAGCAGTTGGTATGTTAAATGAAATGACGTTGAAAAACATCAACCCAAATGTTTATACTTTTAATACATTGGTTGATGGTTTTTGTAAGGAAGGAGAGGTTAAACAGGCTAAAAGTGTGTTAACTATGTTGATAAAAGAAGATATGAAACCCGATGTTGTTACTTATAGTTCTTTAATGGATGGTTATTTCTTACTTGATGATGTAAACAAGGCCAAATATGTATTCCACAACATGGTCCGAAATGGAGTGGTTCCTAATGTTCATAGCTACAATATTATGATTAATGGACTATGTAAGAATAAAATGGTGGATGAAGCCATGTCTCTTTTTAAAGAAATACGTTTCAAAAATATGGCTCCTAATACTATAACATACAATTCCCTCATCGATGGACTTTGCAAATCAGGGAGAATCTCTGAAGTTTGGGATCTTTTAGATGAGATGCATGATAGAGGTCAACCTGCTGACCTGTTCACTTACAATTCCATATTAGATGCTTTGTGCAAAAACAATCATGTTGACAAGGCAATTGCATTATTGACGAAAATCAAAGAACGTGGAATTCAGCTAAATATGTGTACGTACAGAATACTTGTTGATGGACTATGCAAAAGTGGAAGACTTAAAGATGCACAAAAGGTTTATGAAGATCTTCTGATGAAAGGCTATCGTTTGGATGTTAGGATGTATACTGTTATGATTGACGGGCTTTGTAAAGAGAACTTACTTGATGAAGCATTATCCTTGCTATCGAAAATGGAAGACAATGGTTGCCTTCCTAATGCTGTAACTTACGATATTATCATTCGTTGTTTGTTTGAAAACAACCAGAATGATAAGGCAGTAAAACTTCTTCAAAAAATGGTTGTTAGAGGTCTAATGTAAAAGCAAAACTAGATGAGATGCTTTCTAGTTACAATTTGTTATTTGAATTTGAATATGATCATCTAATTTTTATTTTCGTTTCATAGTTATACTACAGGATTTAATGAGCGTTACTACTGTAAGGAAGGGTCTAGTTGAGATATAAATAGAAGGGCTCTAAAAAGAGTGGTATGTTTTGATTCATTGCAATGAAACTGATTTTTCAGTTGTACAATGGAAATATTCCTTTGGCAGAGCTTGCTCTAAATACCATGAATCATCCACTTACCTCATTTCAACATGAGTTTGAAATTGAGAGTAGAAAAGTGACCATAGATAATGTAAGAGAGCTGATTTATGAAGAGGTATGAACGAACATATATTTCAATGAATTGTTGCAATTTATTGTCTTCTCCATTCTATCCATATCTCAAACACAGCTATTTTTAAGATATTTGGTGGTTCTATTCTACAATGGTTTCTAAATAATTGATTTCCTAAGCTAAATATTTAGTACAATCTAAGTTCTTGTTCTGACTTTGGTACTTCTTCTGTTATTCTAATTTGTTTTTTTAATACTTTATTGTGTGCTCAAACTTCATCTACTGGTTTCTGTCGTAGGTTTCGTAATTAATTTATGTTGTTGTGATGATGTATAAAATGGCGTACGGGATCATGTGGCCACTGTGTAGTCAATAGCAGTGTTGCATAGCAGCCCCGAGACGCTATGCATAACCTCGTTGTGTTGTGTCTTTTACTAGCGGTCGTAGTGGTGGCTGCATTGAAGCTCATCTAAAAACATGAATATGTCCTCAACGTATTACTGCTCTCTCTGTGTGTTTTTGGTCTTTCTGGTAATTTCTTCCCAAAACTTATTTGGGTTTGAATATTTGTAACAATGATCTTTGATTATTAGTTATGAATATGTATTTAATTTGTGTATTCTCTTATTTTTGAGCTATTATATGTGATGGTACTATGGTATAAAATGAAGGCTGGATGGAAATATAAAAGCAAATTCTTAGTTAATTATCTGTGTTTGTTGGCATTAAAAAAAAGTGAGTTCTTTAAAACTATTGCATGTGTGGGATTTCGGTATGTAATTCTGTGTTATCTTATTACACAGTGGTTTATCAGGAATATAGTACAAGCAACAATTTACATATTTTGAGGAGCATTATAGAAAAGGTGAAGGAAGCACTCCATTGTTGAGACAACATGCCTTCTTACATAGTAAGTTTTGATTAAACATTTTGATTCCTTTGCAGTTTCTAGATTCAAACTCCGTAAACTTCTATACTAGATTTGGTGACTTGCACACTGAACAATAGTTTTTAAATCTTGTTTTTTGGGAGGTTTATTTTTTATTACCATCATTAATTTTAAATTTTAATAAAGATTATTATTGTGTTCCCAACCTTCATAATTGTAACCGTTAAGATCAATGTCTTATTGAGATTTTCTTTGTTCAACCGAGTAGGAACGCAGTGAATTATAGAGATTTTCCTCATCCATCTTACATATCTTAGTATTTAGAATTGTGTATATACTATATATGTCTTGATATCTTAGTCTTTCCAATATTTTTTCATTTTTGGTCTTTCAAATGTTGCTGTGAGACATATACCATTTTGCATTACTACATCAAGTCATGAAGTATCTATTTATGTAATAGTACTGATGATCATTAATGTATTTGAATCATCTATTATCTATTTATATATATTTATATTATACTATGTAAATGCCAAAAAAACTAGTTCAATGGTTGCCATATCAGCTCTTTAACTTCTATATGCATGCCTCATAAACAAATATGTAGCTATTCAGCTTTATGAGTTTGTGTCTTTTCAGTTTTTTAATAACTCAAATTATATTTTCATAACTCTCAAATTTGTCCCTCCATATTTATGCCGTTTGAGCAAACCCCTAGCGATTTAAGAGCATCTCCAACTCCCCATCCTTCATCGTGGTGTTTAAGTGGATTCCATATACATGTACACATCACTCATTTTTATTGTTTTAACTTTAACACTATGCCTCCAACCCATTTTTATCTTCAAGATAGTTTATGAAAACAGCTTATATTAAAATAATTTAACTTTATTTTATCTTTTATTATAGAAATAATTTACATAAAAACACTTATATGATAAGCACTCATGTTATAAGCGCTTAATTAATCTGTTTATCCAAACAAAGTTAATACTTATAAATTTTCTTTTGCGCACGCATTCCATTTTGTACACAATATTGTAAAGTCAATTAACCTGTATATTTTGCTAACATTTTTCTTCTCCCATCTATATGATTTTGAAGATCAGAAACTTTTCTCCTTAGCGTTAGTGATTGTGTATCCCCAAAGCAGGGGACATGGCTAGAAGATAAAGATTTGAATGTGGAAATAAACATCTCATTGCCACTATATAGTGTTGATGATGGAGAACCTCGAAGGAAGCTTTAGATATTGTTTTGAATCATGTAACCACCTTATCTTTTTATATCTATTTTTCTAATGGCTCAAAGGAAGGGTTGTATTAGATTGATTTGTTTGTCATGTAGATAAATAAATGAGTAAATATCCAAATTAGTCTTTGAAATTGTAAGACTGCATCAATCTTTTCTCGTGCATTATTAATTAATATTTCAAAAAGATAGTCTTTGAAATTGTAAGATTGTATCAATCTTCTCCCGTGCATTATTAATTAATATTTCAAAATATTTTCATAAATCGTAGAATATTAATCAAGTTTATCCCTCTATCCGGAGCATTTGATTTGTGACATGGATTTTTCAAATAAAAGTTGTTTCGTCTTAAATATGTCGAAAGTTATTGTTCCGTCTAAAAGTGTGAATTTTAAATTGGGTTGAAACAATTGGATTTAGATTAAATGTATTCAGAATTGGATGCAGCTTTGAGTTGACACATTGGTGATTGTTTAATCGAGGGGTCTAAAATGAAAGTAGATTTTATTAGTTTTTGTTTTTAAATTTAAATTTTGAATTTAAATTTTGGACCGTCTGACTTTAATCGAACAAACACCAGGATGCTGACTATACAAGTGCATTGAGTGTTTAGTATATGTAATCCAAATCCTCCATAGTTAGGCAAAGAAGGTTTGAGACATAGGAATATATTTTATAATCATTGCAATGTAACCCATGAAACAATAAGTCCATACCTTTTTTCTTTTTCATTATCAAAAAATAAAATAAAATTATTCTCCATTTGTTTGCAACTAATTAACTGTTCTAAAATTTACCACATTAATCGTATTTTTTTTTACGTACAATTGTCAAAACAAAGTTAAACCTTAAGAGTATAACTAACATATCTACCTTCTTATATAAACTTTTAGAAGTTTATTTAAATTAATATAGATAAAATATTTATGATGGAATTCTTCTTTATTTATTTTTTGACATAAATTTAGGATGAAAATCTTAGTCATACAAAGATTAACATTGTATATGTAAGTATATTAATATCTCTATGAAAATGTTTTAATATTTAAATAAAACATAAAAAATATATACCATAGAGCTTTTCTTATGAAATGACATTATTAATTTACATATATAGATTTAGTAAAAAAAAATTACATATCTAGATGAATATTTTAATATAAATAAGAGAAAAATGATGATGCACTATTAGTGTAAACTAATTTTAGGCTGACAGTGAATAAAAACGTTTGATTTTATCATCTCACTAGATAATTATAACTATCATAATTAAATAATCACTCTAATCAATAGTTTAGATGATTATAACCTCATCGGGGATAGAGAAAGAAAGACATCAAAACCCACTCAAAGATATGGTTATGCAAACATGATCAGCTATGCATTACATGCTGCAGAAGAGATTATACAAGAAGATCCCAGGAACTACAATGAAGTTGTCAAGTCTCAAGACAAAGACAAATGGATTTTAGCTATAACTGAGGAGCTGAAATCATTGGAGAAGAACAACACTTGGGAACTCATACCCAAGCCAACCAACTCCAGAATTGTAGGCAGCAAGTGGATTTTCAAGAGGAAAGAGGGGGAATTCCAGGAGTGGAACCACCCGGGTTCAAAGCACGGCTAGTAGCAAATGGATTCACTCAAAGAGAAAGTGTAGACTACAATGAAATCTTTTCTCCTGTAGTCAAGCATGCATCTATAAGGATAATTCTAGCCATGGTAGCACACTTTGACATGGAATTGGAGCAGATGGATGTCAAAACAACATTTCTCCATGGTGACCTGAATGAAATAATATTAATGCAGCAACTAGATGGCTTTAGGACTCAAGGAAAGGAAGATTGGGTCTGCTTGCTAAAGAGATCACTTTATGGGGTAAAGCAATCACCAAGGCAATGATATTTGAGGTTTGATTTATTCATGCATGAATCAAAGGCAGTTAGCTCTCCACTAGCAGCTCACTTCAAGCTTTCTTCAGCCATGTCACCAAACACAAACCTGGAAGAAGAAGACATGAAGAATATACCATATGCAAGTGCCATATGGAGTATCATGTATGTTATGGTCTGCTCAAGGTCAGACATTTCTCATGCTGTAAGTGTCACGAGCAGATTTATGGGGAACCCAGGGATGAACCATTGGCAAGCTGTCAAATGGATTCTAAGGTACCTAAAGGGTACTCAAAGCATGTGTTTGGAATATAGCAAAAGTTCAAAACCATCAAAACCAGTCCAAGGATTTGTAGACTCTGATTTTGCTGGAGATTTAGATAGAAGAAGATCTTTTACATGATATGTGTTCAGTGTTTAATAACACAGTAAGTTGGAAAGCTAATCTTCAACACGTAGTGGCATTATCAACAACAGAGGCAGAATATGCAGCACTTGCTGAAGCAGTGAAAGAAGGAATTTGGCTAAAAGGATTGATCACAGAACTTGAGGTCAAGCAAGAAGCGGTTTGCATACATTGTGACAGTCTAAGTGTCATTCACTTGAGTAAAAATCAAATGTATCATGAAAGGACCAAACACATAGACATCATACTTCATTTCATTAGAGATGTCATTGAAAGGGGTGAGATACATGTGGCAAAGGTGCATACAAGTGATAATCCTGCAGACATGTTTACAAAACCTGTCACACTTAGCAAATTCAAACACTGTTTGGATATGCTGCAAATCAAGTCCAGAAACTGAGATCAAGGACTAAGGGGATCTGGTTTGAAGAATCACAAGAAGAAGCTTCTCATTTGGTACCAAGGTGGAGAATTGTTAAAAGTGGTACTCAATTAAGAAGCCAATTAGTTTTGGGCAGTTAGTTAGTTAGTTGTAACTAACTTTAGTTAGTTAGTTTGTTACTCCAAATTGTAACCAAATTGTATATAAGCCAAAGCAAGGGTGAAAAACTGGCAGCATAAGTGCAATTCAATTGTAATAGTTTTCATTTCATTACTAGTGATAATTCAAGTCGGATCCAGTCCCCCAGACCTAGGAGTTAATCTCTGAACTGGGTTAACAATTGTGTGTGTTCATTTTAGAATTACAAGCTTCAAATTCTGTTTAAAGGATCAATCTTCGTTTTACATTCAATCAATCCTGGTTCTTTTTGGGTTCATTGATTGATTGATCTCTGTTTTTCGCAACAGTTTGTCATGTAAATAAACAAACAAGTAAATATCTAAATTAGTCTTTCAAATTATAAGGTTGCATCAATCTAATCTCCTACAGTATTAATATTTAAAATGATTTTTGAAATTGCAAAATATTAATTAAGTTTGTCTCTTTTTCTTGATATGTTATCAAATGTTTCCTTAACATTGTTTACTCAATTTCAAATCAATTCCTAATATTATTAACTTAATGTCGTTCTTGTATCTACAAATATAAATTTGATTAAAAAAATCAATTTGAGGGATCATTTGAAAATATCGATATCGTGCATGACTAATTGGGGTAAATGGTACATAAATTTTAGTTCCCCAAAATGAATAATTTACTTTAGGTCGGATTTTATTATTAATGAAATTTAACTTAATATTTTCAATTTTTCTATCCCTCCATTTGGCTACACAAACCTCATAAATTTTTCATATAGTTGAAATATCCAAAATACCCTTTCACAATCTGCTTCATTCTTAAACCTTATTTTTTTTTTTAATCTTTCTTTCTTCATCACCATCACCCACCTTATAATATTTCACATCCATATCACAAAATCATAACTCACACCTTATAATTCATCCTCATTCATAACCCACACCTTTCACTGATAACTTTCATCTTCATATTGTGGTTAAAGCACCCAACAAGGTACGTTTATCTGCGTTTGAGTTCGTATTTTTTTTTCTTCAAAATCTAAGAATTTGACATGATATGAGTTCACGTACGTTGTACGTAAACTTAAATCACATATCTTTACGTGCTTTGTGTTCACGTATGTAATGAAATTTAAGAAATCATAGGCGGTACACAAATACAGTTCCTATGTAAATTGAGTTCACGTACGATCTGTAATTTAAGGAATTACAGACGCTACGTGAATACAGTTCACGTAAATGTATGTAAACTTAGCTCACATACAAATAAAATTATAAAGTAATCAGGGGCAATACGTATGTGAACTGGGAATACGTATATTTATGCGATCTGAGTTCACTTAGTTTGCGTAAATTCAGTTAATGTAAGGTACGTTAACTTAGATCACATAAACAATATTTCTAAAGTTTTGATATGTTCTTATTGGATGCAAATAAATAGACCATATGGAAGACAATAGTAACGAAATGTATGATGGTTTAGAACCTGATTTTGATGCAATGAATGATGATGTTGAACCTCAAATGGACAACGCAATGAATGATGTTGTTGAACCTGATATGGTGGATTTGACTGATGTGTTTACCACCATCATGATGTTTCATACACGAGATGATTTATTGAGATGAGCTAGAAATGCTGAAAAGGAAAATGGAATTGTCGTTATTTTAGATCTGACACCGCTACAACACGACCAAGAACAAAGAGAAAATTAATTATTAATTGTAAAAGGAGTGACAAATATAGACCTTGTAAGAATTATAAATTTGTGAGGAGTACTTGGACTAAAAAATGCGAATGTTTATTTAGATTGAGAGGAGAACCATCAAGTGTTGATGAAGGAGGTATTTGCTTGTAGCATGTGGTCTCTATAACCATGAGATGGCCAAAAAATTAACAGGTCATTTTTTGTTAGACCGATTGTTCCAGTAAGAGAAAGATATACTTGGTGATACGACGATGAACCGAATTGCAACAAATGTTGGGGACTAAATTGTAAAAAATTATGTTTTCTCACGAATTTATTGAAAAAGAACAAAAGTGGAAGCATACATCAATGGAGGAAGGAAAAAAAATAATTCGTTGCAATTTAGTCCCAACATTGCTGAGAAAACGTGGCAACATTCCAACATCAAAAAGTATCAAATAGTTCCATAAGATTGATTTGCTTATGTGGGAGTGAACGTGTCGGCTCATCAGTTTTTTAGTATCATTAATTAGTTGGTATTGACAAAGAGATTAACTTGATTTATACCGAAAAAAATTGTGGACTATTTTTGAATTTTGACAAAGTGAGAGACTAGACAATGTTTCCTCTGAAATTTCGTTTCCCTTTATAATTTTGTTTCCTTCGTTTCCTCTTATAAGGTGGCTTCCTATGATAATTTCACTTCTTCTACTATTTTCGCTTCCTCTGATAATTTTGCTTCCTATGATATTTTTACTCATCTCTATACTTTCTCCCTCCCTTATATCTCTCTCTAATCTCTTATATCTTTCGATTTTGCTACCTACACCCCCATTTTTGCTACCCACACCCCTCAATTTTTTTATAGAAACGAAATACCTAAAACGCTCTTTCCTATTTATAACATTCTTAGCCTTTACGTGAACTGAATTCACGGACGCCTACGTGAACTCAATTCACGTACATTTAAGTGAATTCAATTCACGTACCTTTACGTGAATTGAGTTCACGTAGGCGTTCGTAAATTCAGTTCACGTAGGTGTACGTGAACTGTATTCACGTATTGTATGTGAATTCTTAAACTATATTGAATATCAGAGCGGGCCCAAGGGTAAGGCCACTAAAGCAAGCGATTAGGTCTCTCTATAAAACAAATTTTTCTACTTAAATTTATTTTTATTTAATAAAATGGTCTCACATTCTAATATTCTTAAAACTATAACCGATAAAATCTTATATAAATTTAACATTATCTAAAACAATATTAAAATCAATGGACATTATAATCAACGGTAAAAAAAATATTACATAATATTAATTATATTAATTTAATAAATAATCTAATATATAAATGTCAACTCGAAAATATGAATTAGACTATTCAAAATTACAAAAATAAAAAAAAATTGAAATTTTTATTGAATCGCAAAAGGGATATAGATAAATTTATTAAAACAACTAATAATTTCTCTTGATGATTGCTAGTTGATATAATTTTGAGAGATTTATTGGTAGAAAAAGGTGTTTGTTAAACTTACTGATATAGATTTTCTTTTCAAGACACTTGCTTTAGTGGCTTTACCCTTGGGTCGAATCTGGTATTCAATGGAGTTTAAGAATTACACTGAATTTACGTAAACGTACATGAATTCAGTTGACGTATACGTACTTTTCTTTTCAAGACACTTGCTTTAGTGGCTTTACCCTTGGGTCGAATCTGGTATTCAATGGAGTTTAAGAATTACACTAAATTCACGTAAACGTACATGAATTCAGTTGACGTGTACGTACGTAAATTGAGTTCACATAGGTACACAGTAATTGAGTTTACATGTACGTGAATTGAGTTCGTTAAGGCGTTCGTAAATTCAATTCAAGTACGAGTTAATAATGATATAAATAAGCAAGAACATTTTAGGTAGTTTGTTTTTATAAAAAAATTTAGGAGTGTGGGTAGTAAAAAGGGGCTGTGGGTAGCAATATTGTATATCTTTTTCTACTCTCATTTTAATTAATTTATTTAATATTTAGAAGGAAAACAGGGAAACTTATGCAAAAACAAAATCGATAGTTTGGTTGCAACGAACAAAAGAAAAGAAGAATGTCATTTTCAATTTCAAGGTTAAGGTATTCTCCCTCTCTTCCCACTCCCAATTTGTTTCTTCCAATTCCTAATTCCATTATTCGTTTGTTACACTCTCAAACTCATTCTCCATTAGATAACAATGTTGTTCTTCATGATGTTGTTTTATCATTCAATCGCATGCTCAATATCAACCCTACTCCACCAATCTTCGAATTCGGTAAAATTTTAACTTCCCTTGTTAAGATTAATCATTTCCACACTGCTATTTCATTTTCTCAACAAATGGAATTCAGAGGAATTCAACCTAACTTTGTTACTTTGAACATTTTGATTAATTGTTTCTGCCAATTAGGTCAACTCAATTTTGCATTTTCTGTATTCGGAAAAATTCTAAAACTTGGTTATCAGCCTAATACCATAACGATTACTACACTTTGAATTTAACCAAATTTTAACTTCCCTTGTTAAGATTAATCATTACCCTATTGCTATTTCCCTTTTCCAACAAATGGATTTCATGGGAATTCAACCTAACATTTTTACTTTGAACATTTTAATTAATTGTTTCTGTCAACTAGGTCAACTCAATTTTGCATTTTCTGTATTGGGAAAGATTATTAAGCTAGGTTATCAACCTGATACTGTAACGATTAATACACTTATCAAAGGTCTTTGTCTTAATGGTAATGTTATGAAAGCATTGCACTTTCATGATGATGTTATAGCTAAGTGATTTCACCTTGATCAGGTTAGTTACGCGACCTTGATCAACGGATTATGTAAAATAGGTGAAACAAGATCTGCCATGCAATTGCTCAGAAGGATTGAAGGGTTATTGGTTATGCCTAATGTGGTAATGTACAACACAATCATTCATAGTCTATGCAAGGATAAACTTATTAGTGATGCATGTGATTTATATTCTGAAATGGTTGTCAAGAAAATTTCTCCTAATGTTGTCACTTACAATACTTTAATATATGGATTTTGCATTGTGGGTCGATTGAAAGAAGCAGTTGGTATGTTAAATGAAATGACGTTAAAAAACATCAACCCAAATGTTTATACTTTTAATATATTGGTTGATGGTTTTTGTAAGGAAGGAGAGGTTAAACAGGCTAAAAGTGTGTTAACTATGATGATAAAAGAAGATATGAAACCCGATGTTGTTACTTATAGTTCTTTAATGGATGGTTATTTCTTACTTGATGAAGTAAACAAGGCGAAATATGTATTCCACACCATGGTCCGAAAGAGAGTGACTCCTAATGTTCATAGCTACAGTATTATGATTAACGGACTATGTAAGAATAAAATGGTGGACGAAGCCCTTAATCTTTTTAAAGAAATACGTTTCAAAAATATGGCGCCTAATACTATAACATACAGTTCCCTCATTGATGGACTTTGCAAATCAGGGAGAATCTCTGAAGTTTGGGATCTTTTTTATGAGATGCATGATAGAGGTCAACCTGCTGACATGATCACTTACAATTCCATATTAGATGCTTTGTGCAAAAACAATCATGTTGACAAGGCAATTGCATTATTGACGAAAATCAAAGACCGGGGAATTCAGTTAAATATGTGTACATACACAATACTTGTTGATGGCCTATGCAAAAGTGGAAGACTTAAACATGCACAAAAGGTTTATGAAGATCTTCTGATTAAGGGATATCATTTTGATGTTATTATGTATACAGTTATGATTCATGGGCTTTGTAAAGAGAGCTTACTTGATGAAGCATTATCCTTGCTATCAAAAATGGAAGACAATGGTTGCATTCCTAATGCTGTAACTTACGAAATTATCATTCGTTGTTTGTTAGCAAAAAACAAGAATGATAAGGCAGTAAAACTTCTTCAAGAAATGGTTGCTAGAGGTCTAATTTAAAAGTAAAACTAGATGAGATGCTTTCTAGTTTCAATTTGTATTTGAATTTTTGAATATGATCATCTAATTTTTATTTTCTTTTCATAGTTATACTACAGGATTAGTGAATTTGGTTCACTGTTATGTTTGTTTTGATTAGAAGTTAAACATTGCTTGTTTCATTGTGATATTTGTAACAACAATAGTGTCTGACTTTTTTTATTCCTGAATAACTATCCCTTTTTCTTCCAAATTTGTCGCGAATCTGCTGGATGCTTCTTGGTCCAATGACAGAAGCAACCAGCACATGAAGCCTCTTGGAAGATATCTTTTAGTTTACATGCAAGATTGCAGTTGGGGGAGGCATTGTTAGGAATAGTGGGAGGAGGATATTGAATGTGTACACTGGGAGAAAGAGGAAGATATTAAATGAGAGTTACTACTGTAAGGAAGGGTCTAGTTGAGATATAAATAGAAGGGCTCTAAAAAGAGTAGTGTGTTTTGATTTATTGCAATGAAATTGATTTTTCAGTTGTACAAGGGAGATATTCCTTTGGCAGGGCTTGCTCTAAATACCATGAATCATCCACTCAGCTCATTTCAACTTGAGTTTGAAATTGAAAGTAGAAAAGTGACAATAGATGATGTAAGAGAGCTGATTATCAAGAGGTATGAATGACCATATATTTCAATGAATTTATGCAATTTATTGTCTTCTCCATAATTTAAAGATATTTGGTGGTTTTATTCTACAATGGTTTCTAAATAATTTATTTCCTAAGCTAAATATTTAGTACAATCTAAGTTCTTGTTCTGACTTTGGTACTTCTTCTATTATTCTAATTCGATTTTTTAATACTTTCTTGTGTGCTCAAACTTCATCTCCTGGTTTCTGTCGTAGGTTTCATAATTAATTTATGTTGTTGTGATGATGTATAAAATGGCGTACGGAATCATGTGGCCACTCTGTAGTCAATAGCAGTGTTGCATAGTGGCCCCGAGACGCTATGCATAACCTCGTTGTGTTGTGTTTCTTACTAGCGGTTGTAGTGGTGGCTGCAATGAAGCTCATCTAAAAACATGAATATGTCCTCAACTTATTACTGCTCTCTCTGTGTGTTTTTAGTCTTTCTGGTCATTTCTTCCCAAAACTTATTTGAGTTTGAATATTTGTAACAATGATCTTTTATTATTAGTTATGAATATGTATTTAATTTGTGTATTCTTCTATTTTTGATCTATTATATGTGATGGTACTATGATATAAAATGAAGGCTGGATGGAAATATAAATTCTAATTCTTAGATAATTGTCTGTGTTTGTTTGGCATAAAAAAAAAGTGAGTTCTTTTTAAATTATTGCATGTGCGGGATTTCGGTATTTAATTCTGTTTTATCTTATTACACAGTGTGCTTGATCAGTGATATGTTACAAGCAACAATTTACACTTCTTGAGGAGCATTATAGAAAAGGTGAAGGAAGCACTCCATTGTTTTGACAGCATGCCTTCTTGCATTGTAAGTTTTGATTAAACATTTTGATTTGTTTGCAGTTTCTAGATTCAAACTCAGTAAACTTGTATACTAGATTTAATGACTTGCACAATGAACAATAGTTTTTAAATCTTTTTTTTTGGGAGGTTTATTTTTTTATTACCATCATTCATTTTAAATTTTAATGAAGATCATTATTGTCTTTCCAACCTTCATAATTGTAACCGTTAAGATCAATGTCTTATTGAGTTTTTCCTTGTTCAACCGAGTAGGATCACAATGAATTATAGAGATTTTCCTCGTCCATCTTTCTTACAGATCTTGATATTTAGAATTGTGTATATATTATATGTATCTTGATATCTTAGTCTTTTCAATATACTGTCATTTTTGTTCTTTCAAATGTTGTTGTGAGATATATACCATTTTGCATTACCACATCAAGTCATGAAGTATCTATCTATGTAATAGTACTCATGATCATTAATGTATTTGAATCATCTATTATTTATTTATATATATTAATATTATACTATGTAAAAGCCAAAGCATTAGTTCAATGGTTGCCATATCAGCTTTTTAACCTCTATATGCATGCTTCATAAACAAATATGTAGCTATTCAGCTTTATGAGTTTGTGTCTTTTCAGTTTTTTCAATAACTCAAATTATATTTTCATAACTCTCAAATTTGTCCCTCCATATTTATGCCATTTGAGCAAACCCCTAGCGATTTAAGAGCATCTCCAACTCCCCATCCTTCATCGTGGTGTTTAAGTGGATCCCATATACATGTACACATCACTCATTTTTATTGTTTTAACTTTAACACTGTGCCTCTAACCTATTTTTATCTTTAAAATAGTTTATAAAAACAGCTTATATTAAAAGGATTTAACTTTATTTTATCTTTTATTATAGAAATAATTTTCATAAAAACACTTATATGATAAGCACTCATGTTATAAGTGCTTAATTAATTTGTTTATCCAAACAAAGTTAATACTTATAAATTTTCTTTTGTGCACATATTCCATTTTGTACACAATATTGTAAAGTCAATTAACCTGTATATTTTGCTAACATTTTTGTTCTTCCATCTATATGATTTTGAAGATCAGAAACTTTTCTCCTTAGCATTAGTGATTGTGTATCCCCAAAGCAGGGGACATGGCTAGAAGATAAAGATTTGAATGTGGAAAGAAACATCTCATTGCCACTATATAGTGTTGATGATGGAGAACCTCAAAGGAAGTTTTAGATATTATTTTGAATCATGTAACCACCTTATCTTTTCATATCTATTTTTCTAATGGCTCAAAGGAAAGGTTGTACTAGATTGATTTGTTTGTCATGTAGATAAATAAATGAGTGAATATCTATATTAGTCTTTGAAATTGTAAGACTGAATCAATCTTTTCCCGTGCATTATTAATTAAAATTTCAAAAAGATAGTTTTTGAAATTGTAAGATTGTATCAATCTTCTCACGTGCATTATTAATTAATATTTCAAAATGATTTAATAAATCGTAGAATATTAATAAAGTTTATCCCTCTATAAGGAGTATTTGATTTGTGACATGCATTTTTCAAACAAAAGTTGTTTCGTCTTAAATATGTCGGAAGTTATTGTTCCGTCTAAAAGTGTGAATTTAAATTGGGTTGGAACAATTGGATTTAGATTAAATGTACTCAAAATTGGATGCAGTTTTGAGTTCACACATTGGTGACCGTTAATCTGACGAGTCTAAAATAAAAGTAGATTTTATTAGTTTTTTTTAAATTTAAATTTTTGACCGTTTGATTTTAATCGAACAATGACCATTATACGGACTTATAACGACTGTACAAGTGCATGGAGTGTTTAGTAGGCAAAGAAGGTTTGAGACATAGGAATATATTTTATAGTCATTGCAATGTAACCCATGAAACAATAAGTCCATACCTTTTTTCTTTTTCATTATCAAAAAAATAAAATTATTCTCCTTCTGTTTGCAACTAATTAACTGTACTAAAATTTACCACATTAATCGTATTTTTTTATCTACAATTGTGAAAGCAAAGTTAAACCTTAAGAGTAAAACAACATATCTACATTCTTATATAGACTTTTAGAAGTTTATCTAAAATTAATATGGATAAAATATTTATGATGGAATTCTTCTTTATTTATTTTTTGACAAAAATTTAGGATGAAAATATTAGTCATACAAAGATTAACATTGTATACGTAAGTATATTAATATCTTTATGAAAATGTTTTCATATTTAAATAAAACATAAAAAATATATACCATAGGGCATTTCTTATGAAATAACATTATTAACTTACATATATAGATTTAGTAACAAAAAAATTACATATCTAGATGAATATTTTAATATAAATAAGAGAAAATTGATGATGCACTGTTAGTGTAAACTAATTTTACGCTAACAGTGAATAAAACGTTTGATTTTATCATCTCACTAGATAATTATAACTACCATAATTAAATAATCGCTCAATCAATAGCTTAGATTTGTGTCGGTGTAAAACTTGAATATTATATATATTTAATATATATTTAAAATAGACTCCGTTGCCACCTCACACTATTTTCTCCACATATGCAAACATTTGCCACCTCAACTAAAAAACTGAGGTGGCAAATGTGTAGTCTTCATAGAGAGTTTCGTTATTCACTTTCTAAATATATATTCCTCATATTTTGTGAAACTATTCATGTGCCATAAGTTACAAATTACAATACAATAAATATCAATTATTTGACACTAATTGGTCCTCCATTATTATTGATAACGGTTATTCCTCCATAAATATCTTCAAATTGCATATATATATATATATATATATATATATATATATATATATATATATATATATATATATATTTAAAACAGACTCCGTTGCCACCTCACACTATTTCCTCCACATATGCGAACATTTGCCACCTCAGCTAAAAAGCTGATGTGTACGTCTTCATAGAGAGTTTCATTATTCACTTTCTAAATACCTTTTCCTCAAATTTTGTGGAACTATTCATGTGCCATAAGTTACAAATTACAATACAATAACTATCAATTATTTGAAACTCATTGGTCTTATTCCTCCATAAATATCTTCAAATTGAATATTATATAGTATAATTACCGAAGAAAAAAAGCATCTTTTAATGAAATTGAAAGTAGAAAAGTGACGATAGATGATGTAAGAGAGCTGATTATCAAGAGGTATGAATGACCATATATTTCAATGAATTTATGCAATTTATTGTCTTCTCCATAATTTTAAGATATTTGGTGGTTTTATTCTACAATGGCTTCTAAATAATTTATTTCCTAAGCTAAATATTTAGTACAATCTAAGTTCTTGTTCTGACTTTGGTACTTCTTCTATTATTCTAATTCGATTTTTTAATACTTTCTCGTGTGCTCAAACTTCATCTCCTGGTTTCTGTCGTAGGTTTCATAATTAATTTATGTTGTTGTGATGATGTATAAAATGGCGTACGAAATCATGTGGCCACTCTGTAGTCAATAGCAGTGTTGCATAGTGGCCCCGAGACGCTATGCATAACCTCGTTGTGTTGTGTTTCTTACTAGCGGTTGTAGTGGTGGCTGCAGTGAAGCTCATCTAAAAACATGAATATGTCCTCAACTTATTACTGCTCTCTCTGTGTGTTTTTGGTCTTTCTGGTCATTTCTTCCCAAAACTTATTTGAGTTTGAATATTTGTAACAATGATCTTTGATTATTAGTTATGAATATGTATTTAATTTGTGTATTCTTCTATTTTTGATCTATTATATGTGATGGTACTATGATATAAAATGACGGCTGGATGGAAATATAAATTCTAATTCTTAGATAATTGTCTGTGTTTGTTTGGCATAAAAAAAAGTGAGTTCTTTAAAATTATTGCATGTGCGGGATTTCGATATTTAATTCTGTGTTATCTTATTACACAGTGTGCTTGATCAGTGATATGTTACAAGCAACAATTTACACTTCTTGAGGAGCATTATAGAAAAGGTGAAGGAAGCACTCCATTGTTGAGACAGCATGCCTTCCTGCATTCTAAGTTTTGATTAAACATTTTGATTCGTTTGCAGTTTCTAGATTCAAACTCAGTAAACTTGTATACTAGATTTGATGACTTGCACAATGAACAATAGTTTTTAAATCTTGTTTTTTGAGAGGTTTATTTTTTATTACCATCATCTATTATCTATTATATCTAATTAAAAGAGACTCCTGCCACCTCATGCTATTTTCTCCACGTAATGTGTACATCTTTCTACTAAATAGTTTTTTTCCTCTCTCCTGACCAATCCGAATCTGTCACAAAACCCAGTATCTATTATCAATATCAATACCAATCAATACAATAAATTACCAATTCATGTGCCATAAGTTACCAATTTCAATACAATAAATATCAATTATTTGTTCTCCATTATTATTGATAACGGTTATTCCTCTATAAATACTTTCAAATTGAATATTATAAAATATCATTACTGAAAAAAAATAATTTAATAAAATTTATAATATCTACGAAATCTATCGCATGTCACTTATTAGATAACTAAAATTAATATTTAAATCAAATAGAGAGATATAATTTTGAATTAGGCCAACAATTTATTTTTTTATTTTTTCTTATTATATCATTACTCATGTGGACTTAGAGAAAAATTTATATATTTTCTGAAATATTGATATTGTTATGTATATTTTTAACTTTTTTCAAGTAGTAAATTGTTTTTTTTTTGTACAACCCAACACATTTTTTCTAAGGACAAAATCATGAAATCTTACTATTTTGATAAAATAATATGTTGCAGCGTAT
>JBBPBP010009780.1:29891111-29908762 GCA_037974735.1 Cicer chorassanicum
AAGATAAGATTTATATGAACAATAAAAAATAATTAGATAGTAAATTAGTATAACTAACTATATTAATTAACATTGTACTTAATTTTTATAACAAACTAACCAATAATATATCTATTATGCTCTTTTTTTTCTTTTGGTTTCAACATGCTTTCTCTTTTATAAGGTGTATTATTTAATTTATTTAAGGTCGATTTGGTTGAAGGTAGATTAGATGAGTGGGAAGCGAATATTTAATTAAACTATATATGTTTGGTTTTATTTTTAAAAGGAGAAAAAGAACAGTAATTAAAATATATATCTTAGATCCATTTTTTGCTTTTTATTATTTTTGGAGGGTTTGGAGAAGGATGAGAAAAATGTTAAAAAAATAATAATAATGTTGACAAAATTATCCTTTTTTTTTTTATAAAATCCTAAATGATTTTTATGGGAATATTAAATATTGAAGTTATCTTTCTAACTTATTTTTGTTGCTGCTCTTTCTTAATTAAGTTGGAACTTTGTCTTTTGCTTTGGTGTTTAGTGCTGTAGGCCTGCTGCTAATCTCTTTCCGGCAATATTTTATTTCACGTCATTTGCCAAATTATTTTCTTACTATGTTTCCATTTTTTATGTTTTCATGTATTTTGTTTTGTTTGTATTCTATTACCATTTTTGTTTTAATTGTATTCTATTTTATTTCTTTTATATGCTTCTGTATATTGTATTATATATCTATATATAGTTGTAGTATATGAGTTATCTATTATGTAGAATTTAATTTTATAAATATTTTTTAGTCAAAATAATAAATTTAATAAAATTTTATGGGGTTAGATCTTAGTTATAGTATGAATTTTAAGTGTGAAAGGACTCTTGAAGAAGTAATGTATCGAATTGATAACACTAAAACTAGAAGAAATATATTAAGAATAGACCCTCAAACTTTTCTGAAGTTATGTGATATCTTCAGTATCACCTACAAAAATATCCAATTGTAATTGCTATATGATGTTTATGAATATTTTATTTGCACTTTAATGAGTCACTTATATATAGTTTATTGACTTTTCATATAGCATTGGTCTATTTTGGAAGTGCTCTAATAATTTTGAATAGTGAATATTTTGTTAGAAAATTTGTGTTTGATTATTTATAGTTTCAGAGTTGAGTTTTCATGTTGATGGAGTATATATATATATTTGGTACATGTTTATGGAGTATATTATTTGTGTATTGGTGATTATGCATTATGTGTGGTTGTAATTATGAAATGAATAATTTTAAAATCATGAGTGTCTTAAGATTATAGGGATAAAATTATAAATTAGTTTTAAAATTTCTCTTATTCTCTTGTGAACCAAACATGTACTTAAAAAAATCTATTTTTTTTTTTCTCTTTTTTCATTTGAACTATAAATGTATTTAATTAAAATTTATATTCTCTCATCTTTAAAATTAAAATTCTTTTTTTTCCTTGGTTGAATCAAACACATTCTTTAAGGATATGTTTGCTCAGAGGGATTTGGAGGGGATGAGAGGTAATATTTTTAGAAAGATGTGTTTGGTTTAAATTTTAAGAGAGGAAAGAAGCAAAATTCAGCAAAATTCCTCTTGATGTGAATTTTGTTCTCCTTTCATTTTCGAGAGATTTGGAGGGGTGGGAGAGTCCATATAACTTAAAACCATCTAAAATTTTCTCTATTATTGAACCAAACACAAAATCATTTAAAAATTCCTCCCCTCTCTACTCCTCCTCTCCATTGGATCTAAGAGACCCTAAGGTGTTATTTGTGAAAGATCCTTAGGTATTATTAATTACAACTTACACTGGTTTATATATATTCTTAATATTCATTTGCTACATGTATTTTTTATTTGTTTTTCTGCAAAGAAAATCTTGTAAATGATTATTTTTTGAAAGAAACATGGTTTGACAAAACTAAATATTTAAGCACATAAACCCTGATTAGCTAGTCTAAGTATGTAAACAAAAAATTATATGAAGGATTGGGTTAGTTAACTTGGAGAAGTTGCATCTATATCATACTCCTAAGCAAGCTATTCTTATTTTTCTTTTTTTTACATACACACAAAATTACCAATCCAAAGCTGTTTAAATATATTATTTCTAGAGTCAGATTTATGTAGTAAGCTAAATATAACAAACTTGCTGTAATTTCTAATCATTTGTTTGATTTTTCCCATTTTCAATATTAAATCATAAAGTAGGAAGGGCTTGCACAAATATTTTTTTCCAAGGAAATGAGATTAAAATCAATTGATAAAATGTTTGCTTTCTCACCATGGCAGTACAGTAAATATGACAGTTCTTTTTTAACACATAATGGAATTAGTATCAAAGTATCTGATATAGTTAAAATTCAAATTCAGTGTGTTATATGCAATTTTCTTATTGACAAGCCTGAATGGAAGATTTAGCATCCAAGTCCTCAGAATTTACCCCATTTAAGCTTTTGTTAAATTTTTCTCCAAGCTTTGACCATTCAACTTGAATACTTTCTTGCATTTTCTTGGCCACTTCCCTCTCTTCCTTCAAGTGAGGAACTTGCTCCCTCAACTCATCTCTTTGAGCTTTAAGAGTCTTAGCTTCTTCGAAAACTTCTCTTTTTCTCTTCGTAGCCGTGATCTTGGCCGATTGAAACACAGATCTGTTAGCTTTGATTGCATCTACTTGCTCTTCTAGCTCTTTCTTTTTTTGCTCCAAAGTTCTCAGCTGGTTGAACAACTCATTTTCTAACGACACAACGTCCTTGAACTCGTTCATTTTAAATTTTAATGAAGATCATTATTGTCTTTCCAACCTTCATAATTGTAACCGGTAAGATCAATGTCTTATTGAGATTTTCCTTGTTCAACCGAGTAGGATCACAATGAATTATAGAGATTTTCCTCATCCATCTTTCTTACAGATCTTGATATTTAGAATTGTGTATATACTATATGTATCTTGATATCTTAGTCTTTTCAATATGCTGTCATTTTTGTTCTTTCAAATGTTGTTGTGAGACATATACCATTTTGCATTACCACATCAAGTCATGAAGTATCTATCTATGTAATAGTACTCTTGATCATTAATGTATTTGAATCATCTATTATTTATTTATATATATTAATATTATACTATGTAAAAGCCAAAGCATTAGTTCAATGGTTGCCATATCAGCTTTTTAACCTCTATATGCATGCTTCATAAACAAATATGTAGCTATTCAGCTTTATGAGTTTGTGTCTTTTCAGTTTTTTCAATAACTCAAATTATATTTTCATAACTCTCAAATTTGTCCCTCCATATTTATGCCATTTGAGCAAACCCCTTGCGATTTAAGAGCATCTCCAACTCCCCATCCTTCATCGTGGTGTTTAAGTGGATCCTATATACATGTACACATCACTCATTTTTATTGTTTTAACTTTAACACTATGCCTCTAACCCATTTTTATCTTCAAAATAGTTTATAAAAATAGCTTATATTAAAATAATTTAACTTTATCTTATCTTTTATTATAGAAATAATTTACATAAAAACACTTATATGATAAGCATTCATGTTATAAGCGCTTAATTAATTTGTTTATCTAAACAAAATTTATAGTTATAAATTTTCTTTTGCGCACGCATTCCATTTTGTACACAATATTGTAAAGTCAATTAACCTGTATATTTTGCTAACATTTTTGTTCTCCCATCTATATGATTTTGAAGATCCGAAACTTTTCTCCTTAGCGTTAGTGATTGTGTATCCCCAAAGCAGGGGACATGGCTAGAAGATAAAGATTTGAATGTGGAAAGAAATATCTCATTGCCACTATATAGTGTTGATGATGGAGAACCTCAAAGGAAGCTTTAGATATTGTTTTGAATCATGTAACCACCTTATCTTTTTATATCTATTTTTCTAATGGCTCAAGGGAAGGGTTGTATTAGATTGATTTGTTTGTCATGTAGATAAATAAATGAGTAAATATCCAAATTAGTCTTTGAAATTGTAAGACTGTATCAATCTCCTCCCGTGCATTATTAATTAATATTTCAAAATATTTTCATAAATCGTAGAATATTAATCAAGTTTATCCCTCTATCTGGAGCATTTGATTTGTGACATGGATTTTTCAAACAAAAGTTGTTTCGTCTTAAATATGTCGAAAGTTATTGTTCCGTCTAAAAGTGTGAATTTTAAATTGGGTTGAAACAATTGGATTTAAATTAAATGTACTTAGAATTGGATGGAGCTTTGAGTTGACACATTGGTGACCGTTTAATCGAGGGGTCTAAAATGAAAATAAATTTTATTAGTTTTTCTTTTTAAATTTAAATTCTGAATTTAAATTTTGGACCGTCTGACTTTAATTGAACAATCACCATTATACCGACTACACAAGTGCATTAAGTGTTTAGTATATGTAATCCAAATCCTCCATAGTTAGTCAAAGAAGATTATTTTATACTCATTGCAATGTAACCCATGAAACAAAAAGTCCATACCTTTTTTCTTTTTCATTATCAAAAAATAAAAATAAAATTATTCTCCTTTTGTTTGCAACTAATTAACCGTTCTAAAATTTACCACATTAATCGAATTTTTTAAATGTACAATTGTCAAAGTAAAGTTAAATCTTAAGAGTAAAACAACATATCTACGTTCTTATATAGACTTTTAGAAGTTTATTTAAATTAATATAGATAAAATATTTATGATGAAATTCTTCTTTATTTATTTTTTGACAAAAATTTAGGATGAAAATCATAGTCATACAAAGATTAATATTGTATATGTAAGTATATTAATATCTCTATGAAAATGTTTTAGTATTTAAATAAAACATAAAAAATATATACCATAGGGCTTTTCTTATGAAATGACATTATTAACTTACAAATATAGATTTAGTAAAAAAAATTACATATATAGATGGATATTTTAATATAAATAAGAGAAAAATGATGATGCACCGTTAGTGTAAATTAATTTTACGCCGACAGTGAATAAAAACGTTTGATTTTATCATCTCACTAGATGATTATAACTATCATAATTAAATAGTCACTCAATCAACAGTTTAGATTTGTGTCAGTGTAAAACTTGTTACATTGAGAGTGATGGTCATTAAACTCAGTAAATAATATATTAAACAGTACTCTCGCCGATCACTATTATAAAAAATAAAATAAAAAACTATTTTCGTAGGTATTAAGAAATGTACTTAGTTAAATACAATTAATTTTATAAATTTCATGCAGAACACAAGTTAAATTAATTAAATTGTCTCTTTTTAATATCAAACACTCAACTATAAACATTAATTGTTTTGAATTAAATGAAGAGTGTATTGAAAATAGTATTAAATGATTCAAAAATAGTTAACTTTTGTTTATAATAATGATCAAGATTTAAGATCTAATTTTTACTTATAATAGTGATTAGAGAGAGTATCACAAAATAAATTGATATAATTTGCAATTATTTACCAATAATTAACCCAAAACATATCATCCAGACCCACCTTGGGAAAATCGTAGATGGTACATAAATTTTAGACAACATACCTCCCGTTATCCCTTAATTTAATTTCATCGGTCTTATTTTTATTTGGTCCTTTATTTAATTTTGAGTAACGATTTGATTGTCTTAAAATTTCTGACAATGTTATCTTTTTTTTTTATATAGAAACTTATAAAATCCATCAAAATCTTTAAACAAAACCCATAAAATTCATTACCAATTTCAAGAAAATTCAAATATATTCACAACTCAAATATTTAAATAAACTCATATTTTCATCTCTAACAACAACATCAAATCCAACAAATAAAGAACTCACTCTTTAAGATTTAATCTCCAAATCACTGAGATAATATCTTCTTCTTCTTTCTATCCTTCTCCAAATCAAACCCTAACCTAAATCTTAAAATTTTCATTTTTTATTTGATAAATTTGATGTTGTTGGAGATGGAAATATCAGTTTATATGAAGATTTGAGTAATGAATTTGATGAAAATTTAGATTATGTTGAAGATGATAATTAACTTAATGGGTTTTGTTTGAAGATTTCGATAAATTTTATGAATTTCTGTAAAAAAAATATAACATTGTTGATATTTTAAGACATATCAAATCGCTACTTCAAATTAAATAAATAACCAAATTGGGAAGAAAAAAATAAATGACTGAATTGTTACTCGTCCAAAATAAATAATCTACTTCAAGTTAGATTCTATTTTAGATCAAATTTAGCTTATGTATATGAAATTAATAAATAACTAAATTAGGTGAAGCTTAGTTGTTTTTGAAAAATTGTGGATAATTTATCTAACAACTAATAAAAAATTGCCACCTAAGTAACTTTGGAATTAAACATGAGTTACTTAACTTTGAAATCACAAGTTTGTTCTCATGACAAAATCTAGCATGCCAAATATGACAATCACACAACATATAAGCATAAAGAGACATTTTCTTAATTTAAACATTTAATTTAAACACGTCATCAGTGACGTACCTTTCCGAACAAAAATATCATATTTTGAATTGGTGTACAAATATGCCCCTATAGTAAGTAAATCGTGCCTTATTCAAAAGAAAACCATAAACAATTTTTTTTTTTGAGACGGGTTATCACACTCTCTGGAAAAAATTCTTTTGTTTTATGTCTGAGAAATTTTTTGAAATCCATTCAAGTAGGGGTAGTTTGTCAATAATAACAATTTGAAATTCTTCATCTAAAGTCATACTTTAAGAGATGATCTCATGAGCTATCTTCTAAATTTCACGGGAGTGAGCCTCTAGAGATCTGTCATCGGTCATCGTAACACTTTGTGCTAGAGGTTGGGGATCACAGTATTGCTGGAACTATTGTAATCACACAAATCATCAACAAGTTCATTAAGAATATAGTTCTTACAGAGGTAATCATTATCCTCCCCTAAGTTAATTCTTCAATTTTATTATTTTTTTCTGTTTGCCTCAAACTGAAACAGTTTATTGAAATCATACCAGTAATCTCTTTGATTGACATGGTAGAAAGAAACGTCTTAAAATTGTTGTTTTTGAGTTTCTAAAAAACTGTTTCAAAATAAATTTTCATTCACCGAAGATATTATTGGGTTGAGTCACGTACTAGGTCGCTCTCTTTAAGACATTTCACGGCACTGCCCAAATTGTGCAAGGCAATAAAACCATTTATACACATGCATAGCGTTAAAAACATGTTAATAAAAGTTTATCCACATAACCAATGTCATTAACTTCTTCCACTTGAAAAGTAGCTTGGACAATCAACTTATTGCGATGTTTCGATTAGATCTTAACACTTCTACATAGTAATTCGAGAAAAAATTCAAACTTAAATGGTTGCTTACATAATTCAATATAACTTAAAAGGTTAATGGTGCAAACTTTTTTTTACGTCAAAGATAATTTCATTGGAGAAATTCTGACAACAAATAAAAAGTTAAGGCAAAAGAAATACAAGATGGAGTCTCTTCAATCTACACACAATCAAGATTATAAATAACATATGTAGATAAATAATGTGTAGCTTGGTTGGTTTCTCGCTTAACATGTAAAAGATTTAAACAATGAAAGAAAATAAAATTAATATAATCTCTAATTATAGAACCAATACAAGTGGGAGATTGTTGATGAGCATTCAACACCACAACCACATTTAAAGCATTTGATTCCGCTGTAACCTTCAAGAAAAACATCTTTTGCAAATTATAAACTCTTCTGCATGGCTAAAGCTCCGGCTACTTTTGAATTTTAAAATGAAATGATTTGCCAACAGCTAACGGCAACCACTACATCATAAACATCTATCACTACAACACTGATATCCCACTTACCCCTCTATAAGACCCACTGCGTTAACATTAAGTTTATAATGACCACTAATTGGGGGTGTCCAGCGAAAATTAGATATAGGCAAAATAGGACCAGCAATAGATATGTGTGCCTATTGAATAATAGTTAGAAATCTTGTAATGCTACGTACCTGAAACCATACATTCTTCGTGTTGGGGAGTCCAAGGATACGGGAGCAACAACGAATCAAATGCTTCATGATCCACAAGAGACTTTAACACCACATCTCAACTCTTATATATTCTTCATTTACCACGTTCATAGTCGACGTGCGACTTAACCTCTCACACTAGAACCCAACACTTTGACCCGTGACACTCCATAAAAAGATGTGAAATTATCCCATTTTATAGCCCACAAAAAACACACAATGGATCACAACTAATTCCTCTTTAAATGATCATTTTTTACTGGTATTTTTGTTTGTTGTATCCTCCAAGCAAAATGAGTGTGTCTCGGAATATTTTTTATTATCCACAAATTTTTCTATACTTGTTGTTCAATATCCTGCACTGAATTATGAGAGGTAGATACCTCATGTCTTGCCTTTAAGAAATGATATAACTCTTCACAAAAACAGTAGTAGACCGTGAAGAACCCCCCATAAACTTATCTTGTAATTTAGAGCAAGAAAGTGACAATCGAAGAATTTGTTGAGCTTTAAAAAGAAGAAAAAACTTCATTAACTAAGGGAGCATTCCAACACTACATATTGTAATGTATGAGATCTGATACAAACATAATATCATAGTTAACAGGTTTAGAAGATCAAATCTTGTAACTATTTTGCTAAGGAAACCAATTATCCTCTCATACAAGACTTTGATGTCTACCCCTTACTTTCCAAATACAAGCTTTATAAAATACTCCTCCATGTATAGCTTGGGAATTAACCAATTGAAGCTCTTATGATATTACTCCTAAGAAAATACCTTGCTTTCAAACATTGTGAGATCAATAAATCATCATTTTGCATGACACGCTGTCCTTGTTTAGATAACATTGCAAAGTTGAAATCATGGAATATTCTAAAGTCCATCTCGCCCTTCTTTTTTCTGTAAATAATGTCTCTCATTTAATCTAATGAATTATACGTTCACCTTGTTTGCTACCCCACCAGAATTTACTAATCATGCTTTCAATATGCTCACATAAACTCATAGGAAGTACAAAAACAACTTATAACATACATACAAATTGCAAGAACCATCGCTTTGATTAATAATTCTATTGTTGTAGTTGATAAAAATATTTATTTCTAACCCTTCAACTTCTTCCACACCATATCTTGGACAAAATTGATTACATGTTGCTTAGACCTACCAACCAAAAAAGTAGTCTCAGATACTTCGAATGACACTCAACAACCTTAGAACAAGATTTTACGATCATCAGATACATTTCGACTGAAAGAGATTTCTGATTTATCCAAATTGATAAGTTGACCCAAAATATATTGATATGTATCAAGCACTCCTTGAATGGTTTAAACATTTTAAAGAGAATCGCTACAGAAAATGAGGCTATCATCTATCAAAAATAAACAATTAATTTTTGGAACATCTATTAATTTGAATTCTATGAAGGACATTATCTATTTTATACGTCATTTTTTGTTTTGCCTAATCTAAATACACAATACATGTCTCTCCTTGTTATGTTGAAGTTATTGTTTCCATATTGCTCTCCATGTTTGGTTACTAATGTTTTGATTCATTGTTTTGTTCTAACTTTCATGAAAAATTCCAAAGATCCAATTCAATTCTTTCACAAGAAAAAATAATGAGTTGTTGGCTCCACTTTTGTGTGGATTATGTTGTTGTGAGATAATACCATTTTGCATTACCACATCAAGTCATGAATTATCTATATGTGTAATAGTACTCATTATTAATGCATTTGAATAATCTATTTATAAATCTATGTAAAAGACAAAGCACTAGTTCAATGGTTGCCATATCAGCTTTTAAGCCTCTATATGTATACCTGAGACAAAACATGGGACATGGCTAGAAGACATAGATTTGCATATGGCAAGAAACATCCTATTGTCACTATATATTGTTGATGACTGAGAAGAATAAAGGTTGATGAGAACAAAACAAAAATAAATAAATAAATAAAAGTTGCAATAAGTCAATCTAAATTTTATTAAGTTATACTTATTTGGTTTAAATATGTATTTGGATCCACCAAATGTTTGTGACAATGCGTAACATAAGTCATCTTCCTCATTCAACATAACAACAACAACTCCTTCATCACCCTAAAATCTAAATTCACAAAGACATCTTCAATTCAATCAAGAACCCCACCCGTTGGTATTATGAAATCACTCAAATTAAATGACAAGGTTCCGTCGCTAAGACGATCTTCTAGATTCTCCAATCAAAAAGCTCCCCATAATAATGAGAAGAAAATTGATCTTAAAATGAGCGAATTTCATTGATGTGATTTGATGAGAGTGATGAGTGGCGATGGTAAAATGGAGGTGAATAGTGGGGTTGTTGAAGATGAAATTGTGATTGGAGATGGTGAAAAAGAAAAAAGGAAGCATGTGGATGATGAAGTGGAAAAGTTGAGGAAGGAGGAAGTTGAAGGTGGATTGAAAGGGAAAAAAAAAGTGGTGGTGAAATTGCGGAATGGTGAACAAAAGATAAAAAATTGGTTTTGCATACAACTTATTCTACTGCAAAACTAATATCTATTTCATAAAAAATGTTTTAAAGAGATGTTAAAGTTTTTGTAAGAAAAGATGGACAGAAGAACTCTTTTAAATTGAAACTTGTAAATATGTAAATCAAACAAAACAAAACTGAAAAGATAAAAAATATATTTAAAGTTATTTATATTCTAACCCTCTACATTTTTTAATTCTGCTGAATTTCTTAATAGTTTATTTTCTTGCCGAACCTTTTTAATGTTTATTGTTATAATTACTATCAATTTACTCACAAAAACAAAGATACTCACATAAAAAAACAAAACATATGAATCAAACCTAACGAGTTTGGTTGGTTGCAATCAACAAAAAGAAGAATGTCAATTTTAAGGTTAATAAGGTATGCACACTCTGTTCCTACTTCCATTTTCTTTCTTCCAATTCGATTATTATACTCTCACCCTAATCCTTCTTTCACTCACAATCTTGACGATGCTATTTCATCATTTAATCGCATCCTCCATTTAAACCCTACCAAACCCATCTTTGAATTTAACAAGATTTTAACTTCCCTTGTTAAGATTAATCATTACCCTATTGCTATTTCCCTTTTCCAACAAATGGAATTCAAAGGAATTCAACCTGACATAGTTACTTTGAACATTTTTATTAATTGTTTCTGTCAACTAGGTCAACTCAATTTTGCATTTTCTGTATTGGGAAAAATTCTCAAACTTGGTTATCAGCCTAATACTGTAACGATTAATACACTTATCAAAGGTCTTTGTCTTAATGGTAATGTTATGAAGGCATTGCACTTTCATGATGATGTAATAGCTAAGGGATTTCAGCTTGATCAGGTTAGTTACGGGACCTTGATCAATGGATTATGTAAAATAGGGGAAACAAGAGCTGCCATGCAATTGCTCAGAAAGATAGAAGGGTTATTGGTTGTGCCTAATGTGGTAATGTACAACCCAATCATTCATAGTCTATGCATGGATAAACTCGTAATTGATGCATGTGATTTATATTCTGAAATGGTTGTCAAGAAAATATCTCCTGATGTTGCCACTTACAGTACTTTAATATATGGATTTTGCATTGTGGGTCGGTTGAAAGAAGCAGTTGGTATGTTAAATGAAATGATGTTGAAAAACATCAACCCAAATGTTTATACTTTTAATACATTGGTCAATGGTTTTTGTAAGGAAGGAGAGGTTAAACAGGCTAAAAGTGTGTTAGCTATGATGATAAAAGAAGATATGAAACCCGATGTTGTTACTTATAGTTCTTTAATGGATGGTTATTTCTTACTTGATGATGTAAACAAGGCCAAATTTGTATTCCACAACATGGTCCGAAAGGAGGGTACTCCTAATGTTCGTAGCTACAATATTATGATTAATGGATTATGTAAGAATAAAATGGTGGATGAAGCCATGGATCTTTTTAAAGAAATATGTTTCAAAAATATGGCGCCTGATACTATAACATACAATACCCTCATCGATGGACTTTGCAAATCAGGGAGAATCTCTGAAGTTTGGGATCTTTTATATGAGATGCATGATAGAGGTCAACCTGCTGACCTGATCACTTACAATTCCATATTAGATGCTTTGTGCAAAAACAATCATGTTGACAAGGCAATTGCATTATTGACGAAAATCAAAGACCGGGGAATTCAGCTAAATATGTGTACATACACAATACTTGTTGTTGGACTATGCAAAAGTGAAAGACTTAAAGATGCACAAAAGGTTTATGAAGATCTTCTGATGAAAGGCTATCGTTTGGATGTTAGGATGTATACTGTTATGATTGATGGGCTTTGTAAAGAGAACTTACTTGATGAAGCATTATCCTTGCTATCAAAAATGGAAGACAATGGCTGCATTCCTGATGCTGTAACTTACGAAATTATCATTCGTTGTTTGTTTGAAAACAACCAGAATGATAAGGCAGTAAAACTTCTTCAAGAAATGGTTGCTAGAGGTCTAATGTAAAAGTAAAACTGGATGAGATGCTTTCTAGTTTCAATTTGTATTTGAATTTTTGAATATGATCATCTAAGTTTTATTTTCTTTTCATAGTTATAAAAGAGGATTAGTGGAGTTGGTCACTATTATGTTTGTTTTGATTAGAAGTTGAACATTGCTAGTTTCATTATGATATTTGTAACACCAATAGTGTCTGACTTTTTTTATTCCTGAATAACTATTCCTTTTTCTTCCAAATTTGTCGCGAATCTGCTGGATGCTTTTTGGTCCAATGGCAGAAGCAACCAGCACATGAAGCCTCTATGAAGATATCTTTTAGTTTACATGCAAGATTGCGGTTGGGGGAGGCATTGTTACGAATCGCGGGAGGAAGATATTAAATGAGAGTTACTACTGTAAGGAAGGGTCTAGTTGAGATATAAATAGAAGGGATCTAAAATGAGGGGTATGTTTTGATTCATTGCAATGAAACTGATTTTTCAGTTGTACAAGGGAGATATTCCGTTGGCAGAGCTTGCTCTAAATACCATGAATCATGCACTCAGCTCATTAAAACTTGAGTTTGAAATTGAGAGTAGAAAAGTGACCATAGATAATGTTAGAGAGCTGATTTATGAAGAGGTATGAACGAACATATATTTCAATGAATTGTTGCAATTTATTGTCTTCTCCATTCTATCCATATCTCAAACACAGCTATTTTTAAGATATTTGGTGGTTCTATTCTACAATGGTTTCTAAATAATTTATTTCCTAAGCTAAATATTTAGTACAATCTAAGTTCTTGTTCTGAATATGTATTTAATTTGTGTAATCTTCTATTTTTGATCTATTATATGTGATGGTACTATGGTATAAAATGAAGGCTGGATGAAAATATAAAAGCTAATTCTTAGTTAATTGTCTTTGTTTGTTTGGCATAAAAAAAAAAAAAGCGAGTTCTTTTAAACTATTGCATGTGCGGGATTTCGGTATTTAGTTCTGTGTTATCTTATTACACAGTGTGCTTGATCAGTGATATGTTACAAGCAACAATTTACACTTCTTGAGGAGCATTATAGAAAAGGTGAAGGAAGCACTCCATTGTTGAGACAGCATGCCTTCTTGCATTGTAAGTTTTGATTAAACATTTTGATTCGTTTGCAGTTTCTAGATTCAAACTCAGTAAACTTATATACTAGATTTGATGACTTGCACAATGAACAATAGTTTTTAAATCTTGTTTTTTGGGAAGTTTATTTTTTTTATTACCATCATTCATTTTAAATTTTAATATAGATCATTATTGTCTTTCCAACCTTCATAATTGTAACCGGTAAGATCAATGTCTTATTGAGATTTTCCTTGTTCAACCGAGTAGGATCACAGTGAATTATAGAGATTTTCCTCATCCATCTTTCTTACAGATCTTGATATTTATATACTATATGTATCTTGATATCTTAGTCTTTCCAATATGTTGTCATTTTTGTTCTTTCAAATGTTGTTGTTAGACATATACCATTTTGCATTACCACATCAAGTCATGATATTATTTTGAATCATGTAATCACCTTATCTTTTCATATCTATTTTTCTAATGGCTCAAAGGAAAGGTTGTACTAGATTGATTTGTTTGTCATGTAGATAAATAAATGAGTAAATATCTATATTAGTCTTTGAAATTGTAAGACTGGATCAATCTTTTCCCGTGCATTATTAATTAATATTTCAAAAAGATAGTCTTTGAAATTGTAAAATTGTATCAATCTTCTCGCGTGCATTATTTATTAATATTTCAAAATGATTTAATAAATCGTAGAATATTAATAAAGTTTATCTCTCTATAAGGAGTATTTGATTTGTGACATGCATTTTTCAAACAAAAGTTGTTTCGTCTTAAATATGTCGGAGGTTATTGTTCCGTCTAAAAGTGTGAATTTAAATTGGGTTGGAACAATTGGATTTAAATTAAATGTACTCAAAATTGGATGCAGTTTTGAGTTCACACATTGGTGACCGTTAATCTGACGAGTCTAAAATAAAAGTAGATTTTATTAGTTTTTTTTAATTTAAAATTTGAATTTAAATTTTGGACCGTCTGATTTTAATCGAACAATGACCATTATACGGACTGCACAAGTGCATGGAGTGTTTAGAAGTGCATGGAGTGTTTAGTACTTGTAATTCAAATCCTCCATAGCTAGGCAAAGAAGGTTTGAGACATAGGAATATATTTTATAGTCATTGCAATGTAACCCATGAAGCAATATGTCCATACCTTTTTTCTTTTTCATTATCAAAAAGTAAAATAAAATTATTCTCCTTTTATTTGCAACTAATTAACTGTTCTAAAATTTACCACATTAATCGTATTTTTTTATGTACAATTGTGAAAACAAAGTTAAACCTTAAGAGGAAAACAACATATCTACATTCTTATATAGACTTTTAGAAGTTTATCTAAAATTAATATGGATAAAATATTTATAAAGGAATTCTTCTTAATTTATTTTTTGACAAAAATTTAGGATGAAAATATTAGTCATACAAAGATTAACATTGTATACGCAAGTATATTAATATCTCTATGAAAATGTTTTAATATTTAAATAAAACATAAAAAATATATACCATAGGGCTTTTCTTATGAAATGACATTATTAACTTACATATATAGATTTAGTAAAAAAAAATAAATTACATATATAGATGGATATTTTAATGTAAATAAGAGAAAAATGATGATGCACTGTTAGTGTAAACTAATTTTACGCTAACAGTGAATAAAAACGTTTGATTTTATCATCTCACTAGATAATTATAACTACCATAATTTAATAATCGCTCAATCAATAGTTTAGATTTGTGTCAGTGTAAAACTTACTCTCGCCGATCACTATTATAAAAAATAAAATAAAAAACTATTTTCGCGGGTATTAAGAAATGTACTTAGTTAAATACAATCTATTATATATATTAAAAACAGACTCCTCTGCCACCTCACACTATTTTCTCGACATATGCGAACATTTGCCAACTCAGCTAAAAAGCTTATGTGTACGTCTTCATAGAGAGTTTTCTTATTCACTTTCTAAATAACTTTTCCTCGTATATTGTGGAACTATTAATGTGTCATAAGTTACAAATTACAATACAATAAATATCAATTATTTGACATTCATTGGTCCTCCATTATTTTTGATAACGGTTATTTCATTATAAATATCTTCAAATTGAATATAATATATATTTAATATATATTTAAAATAGACTATGTTGCCACCTTACACTATTTCCTCCACATATGCGAACATTTGTCACGTCAGCTAAAAAGTTAATGTGTAAGAGAGTTTTCTTATTCACTTTCTTAATACCTTTTCCTCATATTTTGTGGAACTATTCATGTGCCATAAGTTACAAATTACAATACAATAAATATCAATTATTTGACACTAATTGGTCCTCCATTATTATTGATAACGGTTATTACTCTATAAATATCTTCAAATTGAATATTATATATATTTAATATATATTTAAAACAGACTCCGTTGCCACCTCACACTATTTTCTTCATATGTGCGAACATTTGCCACTTCAGCTAAAAAGTTGAGGTTTTATAAAGATTTTCGTTATTCACTTTCTAAATACATTTTCCTCATATTTTGTGGAACTATTCATTTGCCATAAAAGTTACAAATTACAATACAATAAATATCAATTATTTGACACTAATTGATCCTCCATTATTATTGATAACGGTTATTCCTCCATAAATATCTTCAAATTGAATATTATATATATATATATATATATAATATATATTTAAAAGAGACTCCGTTGCCATCTCACACTATTTCCTCCCATATGCGAACATTTGTCGCCTCAGCTAAAAACTGATGTGTACGTCTTCATAGAGAGTTTCGTTATTGACTTTTTAAATACCTTTTCCTCATATTTAGTGGAACTATTCATGTGCCATAAGTTACAAATTAAAATACAATAAATATCAATTATTTGACACTCATGTCACCTCACACTATTTCCTTCACATATGGGAACAATTACCACCTCAGCTAAAAAATTAATGTGTAAGTCTTGGGAGTTTTCTTATTCACTTTCTTAATACATTTTCCTCATATTTTGTGGAACTATTCATGTGCCATAAGTTACAAATTACAATACAATAAATATCAATTATTTGACACTAATTGATCCTCAATTATTATTGATAACGGTTATTACTCCATAAATATCTTCAAATTGAATATTATATATATTTAAAACAGACTTTGCCACCTCACACTATTTTCTCCACATATGCGAACATTTGCCACCTCAGCTAAAAAGCTGAGGTTTTATAGAGAGTTTCGTTATTCACTTTCTAAATACATTTTCCTCATATCAATTATTTGAAACTCATTGTTCCTCCATTATTATTGATAACGGTTATTGCTCCATAAATATCTTCAAATTGAATATTATATAGTATCATTACTGAAGACAAAAAACATTTTTTAATAAAATTTATAATATCTACGAAATCTATCACATGTCACTTATTAGATAACTCGGGTTAGCTGGGAGTATGCTAAATAGACATTATCGAATAGCCCCTTTTGACGAGAGATATGAACAAGAGGCTTCGAGAAAACTGGTGTTTTCTGAATTATATGAGGCCAGTAAACAAACGTCGAATCCATGGATATTTGAACCCGAGTATCCTAAATCAAATATAGAAATATAATTTAGAATTAGGCCAACAATTTGTTTTTTTCTATTTTTTTCTTATTATACCATTATTGATATGGACTGAGAGAAAAATTTATATATTTTCTGAAATATTGATATTATTATGTATGGTTATATACTAAAATATATATTTAAATTTTTTCAAGTAGTAAATTGTTTTTTTTTGTACAACCCAACTCATTTTTTCTAATGACAAAATCGTGAAATCTTACTATTTTGATAAAATAATACGTTGAATTGTATAAAAAGTAGAAATCATAAAATCCGGTATAAACCAAATTAAATAAGTAAATATTGATACACAATATTTTAATAAATGTTACCAATATAGTTGATAAAATATTCAAACACTTTTAAATATTTATTTAAACATTAAAAATAGTA
>JBBPBP010009780.1:29908987-29932858 GCA_037974735.1 Cicer chorassanicum
AATTTTTTTTAATATGTGTAGGAAAAAATGTTAAAATTTTAAAAATTCCTACATAACTTATATACTTTAATAAAAATAGAGTTTACAATTATCAATTATATAATTTATCTTTTAAATCATGGTTAATATTTTATGTCTATAGACCATCAAAAATCAGCTAAATGGTACAAATTTGATATTGTAAATAAAGTTCAAATCTAACTTGAAACGGTTGTAAAATTGTTAATTTTTTTATGATTAAACTTTTACAAGACATTGTTTTTTTTATCTTTTTTTAGGAGTAAAAATACTCATTTAATTACACACTCTACAATATCTTTTATCGCATTTTTTTATAACTATAAAAATTTACAAGATTAATATTATATATATATATATCACCTTTAAAATTAAACCCTGTCATATTCTAGTTAATTTTATAAATTTCATGCATAACACAAGCTAAATTTATTAAATTGTCTCTTTTTAATATCAAACACATAACTATAAACATTAACTATTTTGAATGAAATGAAGGGTGTCTTGAGAATAATATCAAATAATTCAAAGTAGTTAATTATTGTTTATAATAGTGATCAAGATTTAAGACCTATTTTTTACTTATAATAGTGATTAGAGGGAGTATTACAAAAGAAATTGATATAATTTGCAATTATTTGCCAATAATTAACCCAAATCTTACGATCTAGACCCACTTTGGAAAAATCGTAGATGGTACATAAATTTTAAACAAAATACCTCCCGCTATTCCTTAATTTAATTTCATTATTCCTTTACTTTTTTTTTTGATATGATCCTTTATTTAATTTTAAGTAACGATTTGTTTGTTTTAAAATGTCAATAATGTTATCTTTTTTTATAGAGACTTGGAAAATTCATCAAAATCTTTAAACAAAACCCATAAAATTCATTACCAATTTCATGAAAATTCATATATTCACAACTCAAATATTCAAATAAACACATATCTTCATCTCTAGCAACAACACCAAATTCATCAAATAAAGAACTCATATTAAGATTTAATCTCCAAATCACCGAGACAATATCTTCTTCTTCTTTCTATCCTTCTCCAAATCAAATCCCTAACCTAAATCTTAAAAAATTTATTCTTTATTTGATGAATTTGATGTTGTTGGAGATGGAAATATTAGTTTATATGAAAATTTGAGTTATGAATTTGATGAAAATTTGGATTATGTTGAAGATGATAATTAATTTAATGGATTTTGTTTGAAGATTTCGATGAGTTTTCGGGGTTTCTATAGAAAAAGATAACATTGTTGACATTTTAAGACACATCAAATAGCTACTTAAAATTACATAAATAACCAAATCGGTATGAAAAAAATAAAGGACTGAATTGCTACATGAAATAAGTTAAAGGACCGAGAAATGTATTTTATTTTAGCTCCTCCAAAATGAATAATCTACTTAAGTTAGATTCTATTATAGATCAAATTTAGCTTATTTTATGAGAAATATATAAATAATTAAATTATGTGAAGCTTAATTGTCTTTGAAAAATTATGGATAAGGTATCTAATAACTAAAAAAAATTGTCACCTAAGTAACTTTGGAATTAAACATGAGTTACTTAAGTTTGAAATCACACGTTTGTTCACATGATAGAGATCACACAACATATAAGCACAAGGAAACATTTTCTTAATTTCAACATTTAATTTAAACATGTCATCAATGACATACCTTTCCTAACAAAAATATGTGTACAAATATGCCCCTAGAGTAAGTTAACTCTGCCTTATTCAAACGAAAACCATAAACAATTTTTTTTTTAGCCGGGTTATTAGACTCCCTAGAAAAAATTCTTTTGTTTTATGTTTGAGATAATTTTTAAAATCCTTCAAAGTTGGGGTAGTTTGTCAATAATAACAATTTAAAATTCTTCATCTAAAGTCATACTTTAAGAGATGATCTCATGAGCTATCTTCTAAATTTCACGGGAGTGAGCCTCTAGAGATCTGTTATCGGTCATCTAACACTTTGTGCTAGAGGTTGGGGATCACATTATTGCTAGAACTATTGTAATCACACAAATAATCAACAAGTCCATTAAGAATATAGTTCTTACAGACGTAATCATTATCCTCCCCTAAGTTAATTCTTAAATTTTCTTATTTTTTTTTGTTTGCCTCAAACTGAAACAGTTTATTGAAATCATACCAGTAATCTCTTTGATTGACATGGTAGAAAGAAACGTCTTAAAATTGTTGTTTTTGAGTTTCTAAAAAATTGTTTCAAAATAAATTTTCAGCCACCGAAGATATTATTGGGTTGAGTCGTGTACTAGGTCGCTCTCTTTAAGACATTTCACGGCACTGCCCAAATTGTGCATGGCAATAAAACCATTTATACACCTGCATAGCGTTAAAAACATGCTAATAAAAGTTTATCCACATAACCAATGTCATTAACTTCTTCCACTTGAAAAGTAGCTTGGACAATCAACTTATTGCGATATTTCGATTAGATCTTAACACTTCTACATAGTAATTCGAGAAAAAATTCAAACTTAAATGATTGGTTGCATAATTCAATATAACTTAAAAGCTTAATGGTGCAAACTTTTTTTTTACGTCAAAGATAATTTCATTAGAGAAAGTCTGACAACAAATAAAAAGTTAAGGCAAAATAAATACAAGATGTAGTCTCTTCAATCTACACACAATCAAGATTATCAATAACATATTTAGATAAATAATATGTAGCTTGGTTGGTTTCTCGCTTAACATGTAAAAGATTTAAACTATGAAAGAAAATAAAATTAATATAATCTCTAATTATAGAACCAATACAAGTGGGAGATTGTTGATGAGCGTTCAACACCACAACCACATTTAAAGCATTTGATTCCGCTGTAACCTTCAGGAAAAACATCTTTTGCAAATTATAAACTCTTCTGCATGGCTAAAACTCCGGCTACTTTTGAATTTTGAAATGAAATGACTTGCCAACAGCTAACGGCAACCACTACATCATCAACATCTGTCACTACAACACTGATATCCCACTTACCCTTCTATAAGACCTACTGCGTCAACATTAAGTTTATAATGACCATTAATTGGGGGTGTCCAGCGAACATTAGATATAGGCAAAATAGGACCAGCAATAGATATGTGTGCCTTTTGAACAATAGTTGGAAATCTTGTAATGCTACGTATCTGAAACCATACATTCTTCGTGTTGGGGAATCCAAGGATGCGGGAGCAACAACGAATCAAATGTTTCATGATCCACAAGAGACTTTAACACCACATCTCAACTCTTATATATTCAACATTTACCACATTCATAGTCGACGTGCGACTTAACCTCTCACACTAGAACCCAACACTTTGACCCGTGACACTCCATAAAAAGATGTGAAATTATCCCATTTTATAGCCCACAAAAAACACACAATGGATCACAACTGATTCCTCTTTAAATGACCATTTTTTACTAGTATTTTTGTTTGTTGTATCCTCCAAGCAAAATGAGTGTGTCTCGAAATATTTTTTATTTTCCACAAATTTTTCCATACTTGTTGTTCAATATCCTGCACTGAATTATTAGAGGTAGATACCTCATGTCTTGCCTTTAAAAAATGATATAAACTCTTCACTAAAAAAGTAGTAGACCGTGAAGAACCCCCCATAAACTTATCTTGTAGTTTATAGCAAGAAAGTGACAATCGGAGAATTTGTTGAGCTTCAAAAAGAAGAAAAAACTTCATTAACTTAGGGAGCATTCCAACACTAAATATTGTAATGTATGAGATCTGATACAAACATAATATCATAGTTAACTGGTTTAGAAGACCAAATCTTGTAACTATTTTGCTAAGGAAACCAATTATCCTCTCATACAAGACTTTGATGTCTACCCCTTGTTTTCCAAATACAAGCTTTATAAAATACTCCTCCGTGTATAGCTTGGGAATTAACAAATTGAAGCTCTTATGATATTACTCCTAAGAAAACACCTTGCTTTCAAACATTGTGAGATCAATAAATCATCATTTTGCATGACACGCCGCCCTTGTTTAGATAACATTGCAAAGTTGAAATCATGGAATATTCTAAAGTCCATCTCGCCCTTCTTTTTTCTTTAAATAATGTCTCTCATTTAATCTAATGAATTATACGTTCACCTTGTTTGCTACCCCACCAGAATTTACTAATCATGCTTTCAATATGCTCACATAAACTTATAAGAAGTACAAAAACAACTCATAACATACATACAAATTGCAAGAACCATCGCTTTGATTAATAATTCTATTGTTGTAGTTGATAAAAATATTTATTTCTAACCCTTCAACTTCTTCCACACCATATCTTGGACAAAATTGATTACATGTTGCTTAGACCTACCAACCAAAAAAGTAGTCTCAGATACTTCGAATGACACTCAAAAACCTTAGAACAAGATTTTACGATCATCAGATACATTTCGGCTGAAAGAGATTTCTGATTTATCCAAATTGATAAGTTGACTCGAAATATATTGATATGTATCAAGCACTCCTTGAATGGTTTAAACATTTTAAAGAGAATCGCTACAGAAAATGAGGCTATCATCTATAAAAAAATAAACGATTAATTTTTGGAACATCTATTAATTTGAATTCTATGAAGGACATTATCTATTTTATACGTCATTTTTTGTTTTGCCTAATCTAAATACACAATACATGTCTCTCCTAATTATGTTGAAGTTATTGTTTCCGTATTGGTCTCCATGCTTGGTTACCAAAGCTTTGATGCATTGTTTTGTTCTAACTTTCATGAAAAATTCCAAAGATCCAATTCAATTCGTTCACAAGAAAAAATAATGAGTTGTTGGCTCCACTTTTGTGTGGATTATGCTGTTGTGAGATAATACCATTTTCCATTACCACATCCAATCATGAATTATCTATTTGTCTAATAGTACTCATCATTAATTCATTTGAATCATCTATTTATAAATCTATGTAAAAGACAAACCACTAGTTCAATGGTTGCCATATCAGCTTTTAAGCCTCTATATGTATACCTCAAACAAAACATGGGACATGGCTAGAAGACATAGATTTGCATATGGCAAGAAACATCCTATTGTCACTATATAATGTTGATGATTGAGAAGAATAAAGGTTGATGAGAACAAAAAATAAATAAATAATTAAATAAAAGATGCAACATGTCAATCTAAATTTTATTAAGTTATACTTCTTTTGTTTAAATATGTATTTGGTTCCACCAAATGTTTGTGACACTGCGTAACACATGTCATCCTCTTCATTCAACACAAAAACAACACCTCCATCATCACCCTAAAATCTAAATTCACAAAGACATCTTCAGTTCAATCAAGAACCCCACCGTTGGTATTAGGAAATCACTCAAATTAAATGACAAGGTTCCGTCGCTAAGACGATCTTCTAGATTCTCCAATCAAAAAGCCCCCCCTAATAATGAGAAGAAAATCGATCTTAAAATTAGTGAATTTCATTTGTGTGATTTGATGAGAGTGATGAGTGGGGATGGTAAAACGGAGGTGAATAGTGGAATTGTTGAAGATGAAATTGTGATTGGAGATGGTGTAAAGGAAAAAAGGAAGCATGGAGGCGAAGTGGAAAGGTTGGGAAGGAAGAAGTTGAAGGTGTATTGAAAGGGAAAAAAACGTGGTGGTGAAATTGCGGAATGGTGAACAAATGATCAAAAATTAGTTTTTCATACAACTTATTTTATAGTAAAATCTAGTCTCCATCCCTCAAAAAACGTTTTAAAACGGTGTTAGAGTTTTTGTAAAAGAAGTTGGACAGAAGAATTCTTTTAAAGTAAAACTATATTTGTAAAGATGTAAATCAAACAAAAAAAATTATGATAACCAAAACCAAAAATAATTATAAGTGCAAGGATAAAAAATATATTTAAAGTTATTTCTATTCTAACCCTCAACATTTTTTAATTCTGCTGAATTTCTTAATAGTTTATTTTCTTGCGGAACCTTTTTAATGTTTTGTTATAATTACTATCAATTTACTCACAAAAAAGAAGATACTCAAATAAAAAACAAAACATATGAATCAAACCTAACGAGTTTGGTTGGTTGCAATCAACAAAGAGAAGAATGTCAATTTTAAGGTTAATAAGGTATGCACACTCTGTTCCTACTTCCATTTTCTTTCTTCCAATTCGATTATTATACTCTCACCCTAATCCTTCTTTCACTCACAATCTTGACGATGCTATTTCATCATTTAATCGCATCCTCCATTTAAACCCTACCAAACCCATCTTTGAATTTAACAAGATCTTAGGTTCCCTTGTTAAGATTAATCATTACCCTATTGCTATTTCCCTTTTCCAACAAATGGAATTCAAAGGAATTCAACCTGACATTGTTACTTTGAACATTTTAATTAATTGTTTCTGCCACCTGAGTCAACTCAATTTTGCATTTTCTGTATTAGGACAGATTATTAAGCTAGGTTATCAACCAAATACTGTTACATTGACTACACTTATCAAAGGTCTTTGTCTTAATGGTAATGTTATGAAAGCATTGCACTTTCATGATGATGTTATAGCTAAGGGATTTCACCTTAATCAAGTTAGTTACGGGACCTTGATCAACGGATTATGTAAAATAGGTGAAACAAGAGCTGCCATGCAATTGCTCAGAAAGATTGAAGGGTTATCGGTTAAGCCAGATGTCGTAATGTACAGCACAATCATTGATAGTCTATGCAAAGATAAGCTTATTAGTGATGCCTATGATTTATATTCTGAAATGTCTCTTAAGAAAATTTCTCCTAATGTTGTCACTTACAATACTTTAATATATGGATTTTGCATTGTGGGTCGATTGAAAGAAACAGTTAGTTTGTTAAATGAAATGACGTTGAAACACATCAACCCAAATGTTTATACTTTTAGTATATTGGTCGATGGTTTTTGTAAGCAAGGAGAGGTTAAACAGGCTAAAAGTGTGTTAGCTATGATGATAAAAGAAGATATGAAACCCGATGTTGTTACTTATAGTTCTTTAATGGATGGTTATTTCTTACTTGATGATGTAACCAAGGCCAAATATGTATTCCACATCATGATCCGAATGGGAGTGACTCCTAATGTTCGTAGCTACAATATTATGATTAATGGATTATGTAAAAATAAAATGGTGGACGAAGCCATGAATCTTTTTAAAGAAATACGTTTCAAAAATGTGGCTCCTAATACTATAACATACACTTCCCTCATCGATGGACTTTGCAAATCAGGGAGAATCTCTGAAGTTTGGGATCTTTTAGATGAGATGCATGATAGAGGTCAACCTGCTGACCTGTTCACTTACAATTCCATATTAGATGCTTTGTGCAAAAACAATCATGTTGACAAGGCAATTGCATTATTGACGATAATCAAAGACCAGGGAATTCAGCTAAATATGTGTACATACACAATACTTGTTGATGGACTATGCAAAAGTGGAAGACTTAAAGATGCACAAAAGGTTTATGAAGATCTTCTGATGAAAGGCTATCGTTTGAATGTTAGGATGTATACTGTTATGATTGATGGGTTTTGTAAAGAGAACTTACTTGATGAAGCATTGTCCTTGCTATCAAAAATGGAAGACAATGGTTGCATTCCTAATGCTGTAACTTACGATATTATCATTCGTTGTTTGTTTGAAAACAACCAGAATGATAGGGCGGTAAAACTTCTTCAAGAAATGGTTGTTAGGGGTCTAATGTAAAAGCAAAACTAGATAAGATGTTTTCTAGGTACAATTTGTTATTTGAATTTGAATATGATCATCTAATTTTTATTTTCGTTTCATAGTTATACTACAGGATTAGTGAATTTGGTTCACTGTTATGTTTGTTTTGATTAGAAGTTAAACATTGCTAGTTTCATTGTGATATTTGTAACAACAATAGTGTCTGACTTTTTTTATTCCTGAAAAACTATCCCTAATTCTTCCAAATTTGTCGCGAATCTGCTGGATGCTTCTTGGTCAAATGACAGAAGCAACCAGCACATGAAGCCTCTTGGAAGATATCTTTTAGTTTACATGCAAGATTGCAGTTGGGGGAGGCATTGTTAGGAATAGTGGGAGGAGGATATTAAATGTGTACACTGGGAGAAAGAGGAAGATATTAAATGAGAGTTACTACTATAAGGAAGGGTCTAGTTGAGATATAAATAGAAGGGCTCTAAAAAGAGGAGTATGTTTTTATTTATTGCAATGAAATTGATTTTTCAGTTGTACAAGGGAGATATTCCTTTAGCAGGGCTTGCTCTAAATACCATGAATCATCCACTCAACTCATTTCAACTTGAGTTTGAAATTGAAAGTAGAAAAGTGACAATAGATGATGTAAGAGAGCTGATTATCAAGAGGTATGAATGACCATATATTTCAATGAATTTCTGCAATTTATTGTCTTCTCCATAATTTTAAGATATTTGGTGGTTTTATGCTACAATGGTTGCTAAATAATTTATTTCCTAAGCTAAATATTTAGTACAATATAAGTTCTTGTTCTGACTTTGGTACTTCTTCTGTTATTCTAATTCGATTTTTTAATACTTTACTGTGTGCTCAAACTTCATCTCCTGGTTTCTGTCGTAGGTTTCATAATTAATTTATGTTGTTGTGATGATGTATAAAATGGCGTACGGAATCATGTGGCCACTCTGTAGTCAATAGCAGTGTTGCATAGCGGCCCCGAGACGCTATGCATAACCTCGTTGTGTTGTGTTTTTTACTAGGGATTGTAGTGGTGGCTGCAGTGAAGCTCATCTAAAAACATGAATATGTCCTCAACTTATTACTGCTCTCTCTGTGTGTTTTTGGTCTTTCTGGTCATTTCTTCCCAAAACTTATTTGGGTTTGAATAATTGTAACAACGATCTTTGATTATTAGTTATGAATATGTATTTAATTTGTGTATTCTTCTATTTTTGATCTATTAGATGTGATGGTACTATGGTATAAAATGAAGGCTGGATGGAAATATAAATTCTAATTCTTAGATAATTGTCTGTGTTTGTTTGGCATAAAAAAAAAGTGAGTTCTTTAAAATTATTGCATGTGCGGGATTTCGGTATTTAATTCTGTGTTATCTTATTACACAGTGTGCTTGATCAGTGATATGTTACAAGCAACAATTTACACTTCTTGAGGAGCATTATAGAAAAGGTGAAGGAAGCACTCCATTGTTGAGACAGCATGCCTTCTTGCATTGTAAGTTTCGATTAAACATTTTAATTCGTTTGCAGTTTCTAGATTCAAACTCAGTAAACTTGTATGCTAGATTTGATGACTTGCACAATGAACAATAGTTTTTAAATCTTGTTTTTTGGGAGGTTTATTTTTTTATTACCATCATTCATTTTAAATTTTAGTGAAGATCATTATTGTTTTTCCAACCTTCATAATTGTAACAGGTAAGATCAATGTCTTATTGAGATTTTCCTTGTTCAACCGAGTAGGAACACATCACCCATTTTTATTGTTTTAACTTTAACACTATTCCTCTAACCCATTTTTATCTTCAAAATAGTTTATAAAAACAGCTTATATTAAAATAATTGAACTTTATTTTATCTTTTATTATACAAATAATTTACATAAAAACACTTATATGATAAGCACTCATGTTATAAGTGCTTAATTAATTTGTTTATCCAAACAAAGTTAATACTTATAAATTTTCTTTTGCGCATGCATTCTATTTTGTACACAATATTGTAAAGTCAATTAACCTGTATATTTTGCTAACATTTTTGTTCTCCCATCTATATGATTTTGAAGATCAGAAACTTTTCTCCTTAGCGTTAGTGATTGTGTATCCCCAAAGCAGGGGACATGGCTAGAAGATAAAGATTTGAATGTGGAAAGAAACATCTCATTGCCACTATATAGTGTTGATGATGGAGAACCTCAAAGGAAGCTTTAGATATTGTTTTGAATCATGTAACCACCTTATCTTTTTATATCTATTTTTCTAATGGCATATAGGAAAGGTTGTATTAGATTGATTTGATTGTCATGTAGATAAATAAATGAGTAAATATCCAAATTAGTCTTTGAAATTGTAAGACTGTATCAATCTTTTGTTGTGCATTATTAATTAATATTTCAAAAAGATAGTCTTTGAAATTGTAAGATTGTATCAATCTTCTCGCGTGCATTATTAATTAATATTTCAAAATGATTTAATAAATTGTAGAATATTAATAAAGTTTATCCCTCTATTATTAATTAATATTTCAAAATGATTTAATAATTCGTAGAATATTAATAAAGTTTATCCCTCCATAAGGAGTATTTGATTTGTGACATGCATTTTTCAAACAAAAGTTGTTTCGTCTTAAATATGTATGAAGTTATTGTTCCCTCAAAAAGTGTGAATTTAAATTGGGTTGGAACAATTGGATTTAGATTAAATGTACTTAAAATTGGATGTAGTTTTGAGTTCACACATTGGTGACCGTTAATTTGACGAGTCTAAAATAAAAGTAGATTTTATTAGTTTTTTTTTTTAAATTTAAATTTTAAATTTAAATTTTTGACCGTCTGATTTTAATCGAACAATGACCATTATACGGACTGCACAAGTGCATGGAGTGTTTAGTACCTGTAATTCAAATCCTCCATAGTTAGGCAAAGAAGGTTTGAGACATAGGAATATATTTTATTGTCATTGCAATCTAACCTATGAAACAATAAGTCCATACCTTTTTTCTTTTTCATTATCAAAAAATAAAATAAAATTATTCTCCTTTTGTTTGCAACTAATTAACTGTTCTAAAATTTACCACATTAATCGTATTTTTTTATGTATAATTGTGAAAGCAAAGTTAAACAACATATCTACATTCTTATATAGACTTTTAGAAGTTTATCTAAAATTAATATGGATAAAATATTTATGATGGAATTCTTCTTTATTTATTTTTTGACAAAAATTTAGGATGAAAATATTAGTCATACAAAGATTAACATTGTATACGTAAGTATATTAATATCTCTATGAAAATGTTTTAATATTTAAATAAAACATAAAAAAATATATACCATAGGGCTTTTCTTATGAAATGACATTATTAACTTACATATATAGATTTAGTAAAAAAAAAATTTACATATCTAGATGGATATTTTAATATAAATAAGAGAAAAATGATGATGCATTGTTAGTGTAAACTAATTTTACGCTAACAATGAATAAAAACGTTTGATTTTATCATCTCACTAGATAATTATGACTACCATAATTAAATAATCGCTCAATCAATAGTTTAGATTTGTGTCACTGTAAAACTTGTTACATTGAGAGTGATGGTCATTAAACCCGGTAAATAATATATTAAAAAGCTCTCTCCAATCACTATTATAAAAAATAAAATAAAAAACTATTTTCGCGGGTATGAAGAAATGTACTTTGTTAAATACAATTAATTTTATAAATTTCATGCAGAACACAAGTTAAATTTATTAAATTGTCTCTTTTTAATATCAAACACATAACTATAAACATTAATTGTTTTGAATTAAATGAAGAGTGTACTGAGAATAATATTAAATGATTCAAAAGTAGTTAACTTTTGTTTATAATAGTGATCAAAGATTTAAGATCTAATTTTTACTTATAATAGTGATTTGAGGAAGTATCACAAAAGAAATTGATATAATTTGCAATTATTTACCAATAATTAACCCAAAACATACCATCCGGACCCACCTTGGGAAAATCGTAGATGGTACATAAATTTTAGACAAAATACCTCTCATTATCCCTTAATTTAATTTCATCGGTCCTATTTTTATTTGGTCCTTTATTTAATTTTGAGTAACGATTTGATTGTCTTAAAATTTCTAACAATGTTATCCTTTTTTTTTATATAGAAACTCATAAAATTCATCAAAATCTTTAAACAAAACCCATAAAATTAATTACCAATTTCAAGAAAATTCATATATATTCACAACTCAAATATTTAAATAAACTTATATCTTCATCTCTAACAACAACAACAACAACATCAAATCCATCAAATAAAGAACTCACACTTTAAGATTTAATCTCCAAATCACTGAGACAATATCTTCTTCTTCTTTCTATCCTTCTCCAAATCAAACCATAACCTAAATCTTAAAACTTTCATTCTTTATTTGATAAATTTGATGTAGTGGGAGATGGAAATATGAGTTTATATGAAGATTTGAGTAATGAATTTGATGAAAATTTAGATTATGTTGAAGATGATAATTAACTTAATGGGTTTTGTTTGAAGATTTCGATGAATTTTATGAATTTCAGTAAAAAAAAGATAACATTGTTAATATTTTAAGACATATCAAATCACTACTTCAAATTAAATAAATAACCAAATCGGGAAGAAAAATTAAATGACTGGATTGTTACTCCTCCAAAATGAATAATCTACTTTAAATTAGATTCTATTATAGATCAAATTTAGCTTATTTATATGAAATTAATAAATAATTAAATTAGGTGAAGCTTAGTTGTTTTTGAAAAATTAAAGATAATTTATCTAATAACTAATAAAAAATTGCCACCTAAGTAACTTTGGAATTAAACATGAGTTACTTATGTTTGAAATCCCAAGTTTGTTCACATAACAAGGTCTAGCATGCCAAATATGACAATCACACTGAAGTAGCAATGTCGATTTACAATGAAGGGGGGGTTGAACTGTAAATGTTCCTATTTAAAAATTCATGAAAAAACTTAAGAATTTAACTGAAGATTGATCTTGGTTGTGAAAACAGAAAACGAAGAACGTTCTTGGTTTTAACCAGAAAACAGAGAACGTTTTTTGTTAGTTAAAATCAATAATTTAGTTTATGTATTTAACTTGATAATCAATCAGACTGAAAGTAAATAGATAAGGGAAGAGATACCACACAAGGATATATCCTGGTTCACCCAACTCGGGCTACGTCCAGTCCTCACAACTGTGAGATTTTCCACTAAGAGTTTAGAACAAAGAACCTTCTTGGTTTTACAGCACCTAGCTCAGATCAACCTTGATCTGTTACAAAGTTAAAACCTTTCCACCCAGAAAGGAGTTCAATCAGGTCACCTATCTACCTTGATAGGATTTCTTACAATCTACCAAAACTATACTAAACTCTTATAGTTCGAGTTTTACAATAATGATGAGATTGTTTTGTTAGAATCTGAGATGTCTCAACTCTTGTTTGAGATTTGATTCTTTGACAGAGAAGTACACGAGAATGATTCTAAGAATCGAATGCGAAAAAATTAGAATTGATTCAATGTATGTGAGTGAGAGAAATTCAAGTATGATTGAAATGAGTAATGAATTGCTTAGTACTTGAAACTTTGATTTTTCCTTGAGCTTGGTCTTCCTTTTATAGGTGTTTTTGAGCATTTAATAATGGTCAAAAGAGATGTTGGTAGTGCTCTGTCAGTTTTGACCAAAGACCAATTTATATGAATTAAAAAATGTTCATGTCTTTGAACACTTTATGAAATCTGTTTGACTGGGAGTTTTTCTTCGTTCTTGATCAGATTTCTTTTGCGTTTAATGATCCTTTATACCTCAAATATATTTGTTGATGATATTGCTTCAATCTGGAGATTTGATTCTGCCAAAACAACTTGGAGAATGATGACAGTCTGCTGAAGAATGATGTTGAAAATTCTGGAGACTGATGATCATTCTGGAGACTGGTCTGAACATTCTGGAGACTGATCTGATCATTCTGGAGACTGATGAGAAATTTCTGCAGATTGATGTTATCATATTGGTGATTGATGTTTAACATGTTGGAGAATGATGTTAGCATGTTGGAGATTAATATTAACATGCTGTAGAATGATGTTATAGCATGTCTTGCTAATTTTAATATTAGCATGTCTTGCTAATTTTAATATTAGCATGTCTTGCTAATTTGTGATCTTCTCTCTTTGTAATTCGAGTAGTTTCTTTGAATCTGATCATCTCAGTTTCTTCCTTGCCAAGTGCTGATGATACAGATGTAAAATCCAGAGGCTAAAACTTCTTTTAACTAATGGAGATTGATTGATTTTAGAGCTGTGATGATCATTCTTGAAACTGGAGAACATTCTCCATTTTTTAGATTTTGTTAAGAATGTTCTCTCCAGTTTTTATTTGATTTCTTTGCTTTGCTTGACTCATGTATTTGAAGTAATACACTCAAAAGAACAAGTTAAATTAACATAACATTTAGAATCATAATTAACATTCTTAATTAACTTTTTGTTTGTTTTCATCAAAACATTAAATTGAGATTTTGTCTCAACAATCTCCCCCTTTTTGATGATGACAAACATGTTAATTTAGATTTTAATTTTGATTCTAATTTTAATCATAGAGAGCTTAAAAGCTCCCCCTTATAATATGCCTCAGATTTTTGAACCAACATAAAATCTAAAATAATTCTCCCCCTTTGTCAACACAAAAAAGTTAGAGAATACAAATGAAATGTATACTACTCATAGAAAACAATGAGTAGACTCCAGTTTTAAGAAAAATAACATTTTCTTAAAAAACTTCCCATTAATATTTTGAAATTGATATCCTTCAAAATTCTAAAACACAAGTAAGATAAGATGAATGTGACAACATGTCAAATATAATTTTTCTTTTTACAAAAAATTCTTATGCTAATAAATTTTGTGTTTTTCAAAACTAATATTTTGAAACGGTAAAAATGTTTTTAAGGACATAAAGAGGAGAATTTGTAGAAAATGATTTGAGTTCCATGAATGAATTAAGAATTAATCATGATCAGGATATACCTTGATTAGATCCAAAGAAGCACTTGAATTAGACAAGAGTACAATGTGAATATGTGCTTCTTCTAAAGGAAATTTGAATATCATTTATGTATTTCAGAGGCAAATCAACCAATGTAACTACACCTCCAACAGCACATTTGGTACCATATCCTTCCAATTAGTTCTTCCAATAATTTCATCATGAGGAGATGTTTTTGGAGGAAAGGTCAATAGTAAGATATGTGTAGAAGTGCCAAAAGCAAATGGTTCAAACTCATTAAGAAGTTTTTGATCTTTTTTCAACCATATCATCATAATAGGAAACATTAGATTTGATTGGATGTTGCATATAAAATGTCAAGAACGTTCTGAAGAATGTTCTACTTTTCTGGAGAATGTTCTGCTCTTCTGGAGAATGTTTTGGTACTGCTTTCAAAATAAACCTTTTTGCTTAAATTGATCATTCTCTTATATTTTGCCTTTATCGTTCTCCAGCTTTTAGGAGTAGAATGAAACGGAGATTGTTTATCAATCTCGGTTTCCTGGGAAGCATTATGTTGCTGCTGTCCAGAATGTTCTTCTTCTTCATCATATTTTGTTTTGCTAATGTTTTCAAAAGTTATAGACACTCCAAATTTTTGTAATCAGAGGAGGCAACATACTTTTCCATTCATGTGTATTGAGCATTCTTTGTTCATGTATCAATGTTTTTTCTTGATTGTTAGATGATGTTCCTGCATCACAAGTTAGTAATGATTTTGGTACCCATATTTGCTTGGGTCCTTGTTGGTTAGTATATCTTCTTTTAGAAGATTTTTTAAAACTTGATCTCTTTTTAAAATAGCAAGTTGATTCGAAGTGGCCATTTTTGGAACAATAGGAACACTTTGTTGTTGGTCTAGGAGAAGGTTTCGAAATCTGAGTTTTAAACAACTTTGAAATTTTGATGAAATTCCATATCGTTCTCCCTTTTTCAAACTTTCTGGAAAAAGTTCTATTTTTGTTCCAGAACATTCTCCCTTTTGAAAGGTACCTGGAGAAAGTTCTGTTTTTGTTCCAGAACGTTCTTCTTTTCGAAAAATCATTTTGTTCTTGATTTTTTCATCTTTTTTTTTAAGGTAACATGCACATTCCAGATGTCCAATTTTACTGCAATATGAACATTTGGTTTTGCATTTATCCTCTTTTCTTTCCGGAACAAAAAAAAAAAGACTCTAAAACTCCACCTTTATCATATATTACATACATAAGAATAGATAGATATCATATTTATGGAATATAATAAACTTTGAAGATGCCTTGGTGGTGAAATGGTAGACACGCAAGACTCAAAATCTCGTGCTAAACAGCGTGGAGGTTCGAGTATTCTTCAAGGCATAATATTGAGATCTCGTATTGAATTGGAATAAGTTCGCCAGCAGATCGCTAAGTTTTGTTGATCGTCTTTGTCGAATGAATCGAGAATCCATTTTGAAGTAATCCAAATAGGATATTTTCTTGATATTATTTACTCAATTTCAAATCAGTTCCTAATATTATTAATTTAATGTCATTCTAGTCTCTAGAAATATGAACGCAGAGACAAATTTGATTAAAAAAATCAATTTGAAGAGTCATTTTAAAATATCAATATACATGACTAATTAAGGTAGATGATTATACATAAATTTTAGCTCTCCAAAAAGAATAATTTACTTTAGGCCGAATTTTATTATAGATGAATTTAACTTAATATTTCCATGATTGGGAAGGAAGTGTAAGAGAAGAATAAAGGTTCATGGGAACAAAACAAAGAAGAAGAATAAAGGTTACAACCAGTCAATCTAAATTTTATTAAGTTATACTTTTTTGGTTTAAATATGTTTTTGGTCTTTGCAATTATAATATTTTTTTATTTTAGTCTTCGTAAATTTTTTTGTTTAGTTTACTGCAAATATAGTTTCATTTCAAAATACTCAGAAAAATCTAACACGGTTAATATATATTTGGTTCCACCAAGTGTTTGTGAGAATGCGTAACATAAGTCCTCCTCATTCAACACAACAACAACTTCATCACCCCCAAATCTAAATTCACAAAGACATCATCAATTCAATCAAGAACCTCACCGTTGGTATTAAGAAATCAATCAGATGAAATGACAAGGTTTCGTCGCAAATACGATCTTTTAGATTCTCCAATCAAAAAGCTCCCCCTAATAATGAGAAGAAAATCGATGTTAAAAGGAGCAAATTTCATTCGTGTGATTTGATGAGAGTGATGAGTGGAGATAGTAAAATGGAGGTGAATAGTGGGGTTGTTAAAGATAAAATTGTGATCGGAGAAGGTGTAAAAGAAAAAAGGAAGTGTGGGGATGATGAAGTGGAAAAGTAGAGGCGGGAGGAAGTTAAAGGTGGATTGAAAGGAAGAAAAAAAAACGTGGTGGTGAAATTGCGGAATTGTGAACAAAGTATCAAAAATTGATTTTTTATACAACTTATTTTACCGCAAAATTAGTCTCTATTTCTCAAAAAATGTTTGAAAACCGTGTTAGAGTTTTTGTAAAAGAAGTTGGAGAGAAATTTTTTTTTAAAATAAAATTATATTTGTAAAGATAAAATCAAACAAAATAAAATTTACGAGAATCAAAATAATAAATTAATTATAATGCAAGCATAAAAAATATAATTACTATCAATTTACTCAAAAAAGAAGATACTCACATCAAAACCAAAACATATGAATCGAACATAACGAGTTTGGTTGGTTACGGAACCTTGATCAACGGATTATGTAAAATAGGTGAAGGGACCTTGAAACAAGAGCTGCCATGCAATTGCTCAGAAAGATTGAAGGGTTATCGGTTAAGCCAGATGTCGTAATGTACAGCAAAATCATTGATAGTCTATGCAAAGATAAGCTTATTAGTGATGCCTATGATTTATATTCTGAAATGTCTCTTAAGAAAATTTCTCCTAATGTTGTCACTTACAGTACTTTAATATATGGATTTTGCACTGTGGGTCGATTGAAAGAAGCAGTTAGTTTGTTAAATGAAATGACGTTGAAAAACATCAACCGAAATGTTTATACTTTTAATATATTAGGTCGATGGTTTTTGTAAGGAACGAGAGGTTAAACAAGCTAAAAGTGTGTTAGCTATGATGATAAAAGAAGATATGAAACCCGATGTTGTTACTTATAATTCTTTAATGGATGGTTACTTTTTACTTGATGATGTAAACAAGGCCAAATATGTTTTCCACACCATGGTCCGAAAGGGAGTGACTCCTGATGTTCATAGCTACAATATTATGATTAATGGACTATGTAAGAATAAAATGGTGGATGAAACCATGGATCTTTTTAAAGAAATATGTTTCAAAAATATGGCGCCTGATACTATAACATACAATTCCTTCATTGGTGGGCTTTGTAAAGAGAACTTACTTGATGAAGCATTATCCTTGCTATCAAAAATGGAAGAGAATGGTTGCATTCCTAATGTTGTAACTTACAAAATCATCATTGGTTGTTTGTTTGAAAACAACCAGAATGATAAGGCAGTAAAACTTTGTCAAGAAATGGTTGTTAGAGGTCTAATGTAAAAGCGAAACTAGATGAGATGCTTTCTAGTTACAATTTGTTATTTGAATTTAATATGATCATCTAATTTTTATTTTCGTTTCATAGTTAAACTACAGGATTTAATGAGAGTTACTACTGTAAGGAAGGGTCTAGTTGAGATATAAATAGAAGGGCTCTTAAAAGAAGGGTATGTTTTGATTCATTGCAATGAAACTGATTTTTCAGTTTTACAAGGGAAATATTCCTTTGGCAGAGCTTGCTCTGAATACCATGAATCATCCACTCAGCTCATTTCAACATGAGTTTGAAATTGAGAGTAGAAAAGTGACCATAGATAATGTAAGAGAGCTGATTTATGAAGAGGTATGAACGAACATATATTTCAATGAATTGTTGCAATTTATTGTCTTCTCCATTGTATCCATATCACAAACACAGCTATTTTTAAGATATTTGGTGGTTCTATTCTACAATGGTTTCTAAATAATTTATTTCCTAAGCTAAATATTTAGTACAATCTAAGTTCTTGTTCTGACTTTGGTACTTCTTCTGTTATTCTAATTCGATTTTTTAATACTTTATTGTGTGCCCAAACTTCATCTACTGGTTTCTGTCGTAGGTTTCATAATTAATTTATGTTGTTGTGATGATGTATAAAATGGCGTACGGAATCACGTGGCCACTCTGTAGTCAATAGCAGTGTTGCATAGCGGCCCCAAGACGCTATGCATAACCTCGTTGTGTTGTGTTTTTTTCTAGCGGTCGTAGTGGTGGCTGCAGTGAAGCTCATCTAAAAACATGAATATGTCCTCAACTTATTACTGCTCTCTGTGTGATTTTGGTCTTTCTGGTCATTTCTTCCCAAAACTTATTTGGGTTTCAATAATTGTAACAACGATCTTTGATTATTAGTTATGAATATGTATTTAATTTGTGTATTCTCTTATTTTTGAGCTATTATATGTGATGGTACTATGGTATAAAATGAAGGCTGGATGGAAATATAAAAGCAAATTCTTAGTTAATTGTCTGTGTTTGTTTGGCATTAAAAAAAAGTGAGTTCTTTTAAAACTATTGCATGTGTGGGATTTCGGTATGTAATTCTGTGTTTTCTTATTACACAGTGTGGTTTATCAGCGATATAGTACAAGCAACAATTTACACTTCTTGAGGAGCATTATAGAAAAGGTGAAGGAAGCACTCCATTGTTGAGACAGCATGCCTTCTTGCATAGTAAGTTTTGATTAAACATTTTGATTCCTTTGCAGTTTCTAGATTCAAACTCCGTAAACTTGTATACTAGATTTGGTGACTTGCACACTGAACAATAGTTTTTAAATCTTGTTTTTTGAGAGGTTTATTTTTTCTTACCATCATTAATTTTAAATTTTAATAAAGATTATTATTGTGTTCCCAACCTTCATAATTGTAACCGGTAAGATCAATGTCTTATTGAGATTTTCCTTGTTCAACCGAGTAGGATCATAGTGAATTATAGAGATTTTCCTTGTTCAACCGAGTAGGATCATAGTGAATTATAGAGATTTTCCTCATCCATCTTACATATCTTGGTATTTAGAATTGTTTATATACTATATATATCTTGATATCTTAGTCTTTCCAATATTCTGTCATTTTTGTTCTTTCAAATGTTGTTGTGAGACATATACCATTTTGCATTACTACATCAAGTCGTGAAGTATCTATTTATGTAATAGTACTGATGATCATTAATGTATTTGAATCATCTATTATCTATTTATATATATATTTATATTATACTATGTAAATGCCAAAGAACTAGTTCAATGGTTGTCATCTCAGCTTTTTAACTTCTATATGCATGCATCATAAACAAATATGTAGCTATTCAGCTTTATGAGTTTGTGTCTTTTCAGTTTTTACAATAACTCAAATTATATTTTCATAACTCTCAAATTTGTCCCTCCATATTTATATTTATGCCGTGTGAGCAAACCTTTAGCAATTTAAGAGCATCTCCAACTCCCCATCCTTCATCGTGGTGTTTAAGTGGATCCTATATACATGTAAACATTACTCATTTTTATTGTTTTAACTTTAACACTATGCCTCTAACCCATTTTTATCTTCGAAATAGTTTATAAAAAAACAGCTTATATTAAAATAATTTAACTTTATCTTATCTTTTATTATAGAAATAATTTACATAAAAACACTTATATGATAAGCACTCATGTTATAAGCGCTTAATTAATTTGTTTATCCAAACAAAGTTTATAAATATAAATTTTCTTTTGCGCACGCATTCCATTTTATACACAATATTGTAAAATCAATTAACCTGTATATTTTGCTAACATTTTTGTTCTCCCATATATATGATTTTGAAGATCAGAAACTTTTCTGCTTAGCGTTAGTGATTGTGTATCCCCAAAGCAGGGGACATGGCTAGAATATAAAGATTTGAATGTGGAAAGAAACATCTCGTGCCACTATATAGTGTTGATGATGGAGAACCTCAAAGGAAGCTTTAGATATTGTTTTGAATCATGTAACCACCTTATCTTTTTATATCTATTTTTCTAATGGCTCAAAGGAAAGGTTGTACTAGATTGATTTGTTTGTCATGTAGATAAATAAATGAGTAAATATCTATATTAGTCTTTGAAATTTTAAGACTTTTCCCGTGTATTATTAATTAATATTTCAAAAAGATAGTCTTTGAAATTGTAAGATTGTATCAATCTTCTCGCGTGCATTATTAATTAATATTTCAAAATGATTTAATAAATCGTAGAATATTAATAAAGTTTATCCCTCTATAAGGAGTATTTGATTTGTGACATGCATTTTTCAAACAAAAGTTGTTTCGTCTTAAATATGTCGGAAGTTATTGTTCCGTCTAAAAGTGTGAATTTAAATTGGGTTGGAACAATTGGATTTAGATTAAATGTACTCAAAATTGGATGTAGTTTTGAGTTCACACATTGGTGACCGTTAATCTGCAAGTCTAAAATAAAAGTAAATTTTATTAGTTTTTTTTTTAAATTTAAATTTTGAATTTAAATTTTTGACCGTCTGATTTTAATCGAACAATGACCATTATACGGACTTATACAGATTGCACAAGTGTATGGAGTGTTTAGTACTAGTAATTCAAATCCTCCATAGCTAGGCAAAGAAGGTTTGAGACATAGGAATATATTTTATAGTCATTGCAATGTAACCCATGAAACAATAAGTCCATACCTTTTTTCTTTTTCATTATCAAAAAATAAAATAATATTATTCTCCTTTTGTTTGCAACTAATTAACTGTTCTAAAATTTACCACATTAATCGTATTTTTTTATCTACAATTGTGAAAGCAAAGTTAAACAACATATCTACATTCTTATATAAACTTTTAGAAGTTTATCTAAAACTAATATGGATAAAATATTTATGATGGAATTCTTCTTTATTTATTTTTTGACAAAAATTTAGGATGAAAATATTAGTCATACAAAGATTAACATTGTATACGTAATTATATTAATATCTCTATGAAAATGTTTTAATATATAAATAAAACATGAAAAATATATACCATAGGGCTTTTCTTATGAAATGACATTATTAACTTACATATATAGATTTAGTAAAAAAACTTACATATCTAGATGAATATTTTAATATAAATAAGAGAAAATTGATGATGCACTGTTGGTGTAAACTAATTTTACGCTAACAGTGAATAAAAACGTTTGATTTTATATCTCACTAGATAATTATAACTACCATAATTAAATAATCGCTCAATAGTTTAGATTTGTGTCAGTGTAAAATTTGTTACATTGAGAGTGATGGTCATTAAACCCGGTAAATAATATATTAAAAAGTACTCTCGCCGATCATTATTATAAAAAATAAAATAAAAAACTATTTTCGTGGGTATTAAGAAATGTACTTAGTTAAATACAATCTATTATATATATTTAAAACAGACTCCCCTGCCATCTCACACTATTTTCTCCACATATACTCCACATATGCGAACATTTGTCACCTCAACTAAAAAGAAGCTATAGAGAGTTTTCTTATTCACTTTCTAAATACATTTTCCTCATATTTTGTGGAACTATTAATGTGTCATAAGTTACAAATTACAATACAATAAATATGAATTATTTGACACTCATTGGTCCTCCATTATTTTTTATAACGGTTATTCCTTTATAAATATCTTCAAATTGAATATTATATATATTTAATAAATATTTAAAATAGACTATGTTGCCACCTCACACTATTTCCTCCACATATGCGAACATTTGCCACATCAGCTAAAAAACTGATGTATACGTCTTCATAGAGAGTTTTGTTATTCACTTTCTAAATACATTTTCCTCATATTTTGTGGAATTATTCATGTGCCATAAGTTACAAATTACAATACAATAAATATCAATTATTTATCACTAATTGGTCCTCCATTATTATTGATAACGGTTATTACTCCATAAATATCTTCAAATTGAATATTATATATATTTAATATATATTTAAAACAGACTTCGTTGCCACCTCACGCTATTTTCTCCACATATGCGAACATTTGTCACCTCAGCTAAAAAACTGAGGTGGCAAATGTTTGTTCATAGAGAGTTTCGTTATTCACTTTCTAAATACATTTTCTCATATTTTGTGGAACTATTCATGTGCCATAAATTACAAATTACAATACAATAAATATCAATTATTTGAAACTCATTGTTCCTCCATTATTATTGATAACAGTTATTCTTCCATAAATATCTTCAAATTGAACTCAATTATTATTGATAACGGTTATTCTTCCATAAATATCTTCAAATTGAACTCCATTATTATTGATAACGGTTATTCTTCCATAAATATCTTCAAATTGAATATTATATAGTATCATTACCGAAGAAAAAAAACATCTTTTAATGAAATTTATAATATCTATGAAATCTATCACATGTCACTTATTAGATAACTAAAATTAATATTTAAATCAAATAGAGAGATATAATTTAGAATTAGGCCAACAATTTGTTTTTCTATTTTTTCATATTATACCATTACTGATATGGACTTAGAGAAAAATTTATATATTTTCTGAAATATTGATATTGTTATGTATGGTTATATACTAAAATATATTTTTAAATTTTTTCAAGTACTAAATTGTTTTTTTGTACAACCCAACCCATTTTTTCTAATGACAAAATCGTGAAATCTTACTATTTTGATAAAATAATACGTTGAAGTGTATAAAAAGTAGAAATCATAAAATCTGGTATAAACCAAATTAAATAAGTAAATATTGATACACAATATTTTAATAAATGTTATCAATATAGTTGATAAAATGTTCAAACACTTTTAAATATTTATTTAGACATTAAAAATAGTCAATATACAACTTTTGTATTTTTTTTATTATTGTGTCGTCACATATATTTATCAAAATAAATAACAATTAGTCAATCTAATAAAAAAAATTTGTGT
>JBBPBP010009780.1:29933539-29949090 GCA_037974735.1 Cicer chorassanicum
ATATATATATATATATATATATATATATATATATCACCTTATAAAAAATTTAAAATTAAACCTGCGGAAAGCGCAAGTCATATTCTAGTTAATTTTATAAATTTCATGCAGAACACAAGCTAAATTTATTAAATTGTCTCTTTTTAATATCAAACACATAACTATATACATTAATTAATTTGAATTAAATGAAGAGTGTACTGAGAATAATATTAAATGATTCAAAAGTAGTTAACTTTTGTTTATAATAGTGATCAAAGATTTAAGATCTAATTTTTACTTATAATAGTGATTTGAGGAAGTATCACAAAAGAAATTGATATAATTTGCAATTATTTACCAATAATTAACCCAAAACATACCATCCAGACCCACATCTCGTTATCCCTTAATTTAATTTCATCGGTCCTATTTTTATTTGGTCCTTTATTTAATTTTGAGTAACGATTTGATTGTCTTAAAATTTCTAACAATGTTATTCCTTTTTTTTTTATAGAAACTCATAAAATTCATCAAAATCTTTAAACAAAACTCATAAAATTCATTACCAATTTCATGAAAATTCATATATTCACAACTCAAATATTCAAATAAACTCATATCTTCATCTCTAGCAACAACAACAACACCAAATTCATCAAATAAAGAACTCATACTAAGATTTAATCTCCAAATCACCGAGACAATATCTTCTTCTTCTTTCTATCCTTCTCCAAATCAAATCCCTAACCTAAATCTTAAAAAATTTATTTTTTATTTGATGAATTTGATATTGATGGAGATGGAAATATTAGTTTATATGAAGATTTGAGTTATGAATTTGATGAAAATTTGGATTATGTTGAAAATGATAATTAATTTAATGGATTTTGTTTGAAGATTTCGATGAATTTTCGGGGTTTCTATAAAAAAAGATAATATTGTTGACATTTTAAGACATATCAAATAGCTACTTAAAATTACATAAATAACCAAATCGGTATGAAAAAAAATAAAGGACTGAATTGCTACCTGAAATAAGTTAAAGGACCGCGGAAGGTATTTTATTTTAGCTCCTCCAAAACGAATAATCTACTTTAAGTTAGATTTTATTATAGATCAAATTTAGCTTATTTTATGAGAAATATATAAATAATTAAATTAGGTGAAGCTGAATTGTCTTTGAAAAATTATGGATAATGTATCTAATAACTAAAAAAAATTTGTCACCAAAGTAACTTTGGAATTAAACCTAGGTTACTTAAGTTTGAAATCACACGTTTGTTCACATGATAAAGATCACACAACATATAAGCCGAATGAGACATTTTCTTAATTTCAACATTTAATTTAAACATGTCATCAATGACATACCTTTCCCAACAAAAATATGTGTACAAATATGCCCCTAGAGTAAATAAACTCTGGCTTATTCAAACGAAAACCATAAACAATTTTTTTTAGACGGGTTATTAGACTCCCTAGAAAAAATTCTTTTGTTTTACGTTTGAGATAATTTTTAAAATCCTTCAAAGTTGGGCTAGTTTGTCAATAATAAAAATTTGAAAGTCTTCATCTAAAGTCATACTTTAAGAGATGATCTCATGAGCTATCTTCTAAATTTCACGGGAGTGAGCCTCTACAGATCTGTAATCGGTCATCTAACACTCTGTGCTAGAGGTTGGGGATCACAGTATTGCTGGAACTATTGTAATCACACAAATCATCAACAAGTCCATTAAGAATATAGTTCTTACAGAGGTAATCATTATCCTCCCCTAAACGTTTTAAAATCATACCAATAATCTCTTTGATTGACATGGTAGAAAAAAAACGTTTTAAAATTGTTGTTTGAGTTTCTAAAAAACTCTTTCAAAATAAATTTTCAGCCACCGAATATATTATTGGGTTAGGTCGCGGACTAGGTCGCTCTCTTTAAGACATTTCACGGCACTGTCCAAATTGTGCAAGGCAATAAAATCATTTATACACCTGCATAGCGGTAAAAACATGAAAATAAAAGTTTATCCACTTAATCAATGTCATTAACTTCTTTCACTTGAAAAGTAGCTTGGGCAATCAACTTATTGCGATGTTTCGATTAGATCTTAACACTTCTACATAGTAATTCGAGAAAAAAATTCAAACTTAAATGGTTGCTAGCATAATTCAATATAACTTAAAAGGTTAATGATGCAAACTTTTTTTTACGTCAAAGATAATTTCATTAGAGAAAGTCTGACAACAAATAAAAAGTTAAGGAAAAAGAAATACAAGATGGAGTCTTTTCAATCTACACACAATCATGATTATAAATAACATATTTAGATAAATAATGTGTAGCTTGGTTGGTTTCACGCTTAACACGTAAAAGATTTAAACTATGAAAGAAAATAAAATTAATACAATCTCTAATTATAGAACCAATACAAGTGGAAGATTGTTGATGAGCATTCAACACCACAACCACACTTAAAGCATTTGATTCCATTGTAACCTTCAAGAAAAACTTCTTTTGCAAATTATAAACTCTTCTGCAAGGCTAAAGCTCCGACTAGTTTTGAATTTTGTAATGAAATTACTTGCCAACAACTAACGGCAACCACTACATCATCAACATCTGTCACTACAACACTGATATTCCATTTAGCCCTCTATCAGACCTACTGCGTCGACATTAAGTTTATAATGACCACTAATTGGGGGTGTCCAGCAAACATCTGATCTAGGCAAAATAGGACCAGCAATAAATATGTGTTCCTTTTGAACAATAGTTGGAAATCTTGTAATGCTACGTACCTGAAACCATACCTTCTTCGTGTTGGGGAGTCCAAGGATGCGGGAGCAACAACGAATCAAATGCTTCATGATCCACAAGAGACTTTAACATCACATCTCAACTCTTAAGGCAATAGTATATGGGTCATCACTCTTATATATCCAACATGTACCACGTTCATAGTCGACGTGCGACTTAACCCCTCACACTTGAACCCAACACTTTGACCAATGACACTCCATAAAAATATGTGAAATTATCCCATTTTATTGCCCACAAAAAACACACAATGGATCACAACTGATTCCTCTTTAAATGACCATTTTTTACTGGTATTTTTGTTTGTTGAATCCTCCAAGCAAAATGAGTGTGTCTCGGAATATTTTTTATTTTCCACAAACTTTTTCCATACTTGTTGTTCAATATCCTGCACTGAATTATGAGAGGTAGATACCTCATGTCTTGCCTTTAAGAAATGACATAAACTCTTCACAAAAAAAGTAGTAGACCGTGAAGAACCCCCCATAAACTTATCATGTAGTTTAGAGCAAGAAAGTGACAATCGAAGAATTTGTTGAGCTTCAAAAAGAAGAAAAAACTTCATTAACTAAGGGAGCATTCCAACACTACATATTGTAATGTATGAGATCTGATACAAACATAATATCATAGTTAACAGGTTTAGAAGATCAAATCTTGTAACTATTTTGCTAAGGAAACCAATTATCCTCTCATACAAGACTTTGATGTCTACCCCTTACTTTCCAAATACAAGCTTTATAAAATACTCCTCCATGTATAGCTTGGGAATTAACCAATTGAAGCTCTTATGATATTACTCCTAAGAAAACACATTGCTTTCAAACATTGTGAGATCAATAAATCATCATTTTGCATGACACGCTGCCCTTGTTTAGATAACATTGCAAAGTTGAAATCATGGAATATTCTAAAGTCCATCTCGCCCTTCTTTTCTCTTTAAATAATGTCTCTCATTTAATCTAATGAATTATAGAGTCACCTTGTTTGCTACCCCACCAGAATTTACTAATCATGCTTTCAATATGCTCACATAAACTCATAGGAAGTACAAAAACAGCTCATAACATACATACGAATTGCAAGAACCATCGGTTTGATTAATAATTCTATTGTTGTAGTTGATAAAAAATATTTATTTCTAATCCTTCAACTTCTTCCACACCATATCTTGGACAAAATTGATTACATGTTGCTTAGACCTACCAACCAAAAAAGTAGTCTCAGATACTTCGAATGACAGTCAACAACTTTAGAACAAGATTTTACGATCATCAGATACATTTCGGCTGAAAGAGATTTCTGATTTATCCAAATTGATAAGTTGACCCGAAATATACTGATATGCATCAAGCACTCCTTGAATGGTTTAAACATTTTAAAGAGAATCACTACAGAAAATGAGGCTATCATCTATAAAAAATAAACGATTAATTTTTGGAACATCTATTAATTTGAATTCTATGAAGGACATTATCTATTTTATACGTCATTTTTTGTTTTGTCTAATCTAAATACACAATACATGTCTCTCCTGATTATGTTGAAGTTATTGTTTCCGTATTGCTCTCCATGCTTGGTTACTAAAGCTTTGATTCATTGTTTTGTTCTAACTTTCATGAAAAATTCCAAAGATCCAATTCAATTCGTTCAGAAGAAAAAATAATGAGTTGTTGGCTCCACTTTTGTGTGGATTATGCTGTTGTGAGATAATACCATTTTCCATTACCACATCCAGTCATGAATTATCTATTTGTCTAATAATACTCATCATTAATGCATTTGAATCATCTATTTATAAATCTATGTAAAAGACAAAGCACTAGTTCAATGGTTGCCATATCAGCTTTTAAGCCTCTATATGTATACCTCAAACAAAACATGGGACATGGCTAGAAGACATAGATTTGCATATGGCAAGAAACATCCTATTGTCACTATATAGTGTTGATGACTGAGAAGAATAAAGGTTGATGAGAACAAAAAAATAAATAATTAATTAAATAAAAGTTGCAACAAGTAAATATAAATGTTATTAAGTTATACTTCTTTGGTTTAAATATGTATTTGGTTCCACCAAATGTTTGTGACAATGCGTAACATATGTCATCCTCTTCATTCAACACAACAACAACAACCCAATCATCACCCTAAAATCTAAATTCACAAAGACATCTTCAATTCAATCAAGAACCCCACCGTTGGTATTAGGAAATCACTCAAATTAAATGACAAGGTTCCGTCGCTAAGACGATCTTCTAGATTCTCCAATCAAAAAGCTCCGCCTAATAATGAGAAGAAAATCGATCTTAAAATGAGCAAATTTCATTTGTGTGATTTGATGAGAGTGATGAGTGGGAATGGTAAAATGGAGGTGAATAGTGGTATTGTTGAAGATGAAATTGGGATTGGAGATGGTGTAAATGAAAAAAGGAAGCATGGAGGCGAAGTGGAAAGGTTGGGAAGGAGGAAGTTGAAGGTGGATTGTAAGGGGAAAAAAACGTGGTGGTGAAATTGCGGAATGGTGAACAAATGATCAAAAATTGGTTTTTCATACAACTTATTTTGTCGTAAAACCTAGTCTCCATCCCTCAAAAAACGTTTCAAAACAGTGTTAGAGTTTTTGTAAAAGAAGTTGGACAGAAGAATTCTTTTAAAATAAAACTATATTTGTAAAAATGTAAATCAAACAAAAAAAAATTGTGATGACCAAAACCAAAAATAATTATAAGTGCAAAAATAAAAAATATATTTAAAGTTATTTCTATTCTAACCCACAACATTTTTTAACTCTGCTGAATTTCTTAATAGTTTATTTTCTTGCGTAACCTTTTAATGTTTATTGTTATAATAACTATCAATTTACTCACAAAAAAGAAGATACTCACATAAAAAACAAAACATATGAATCAAACCTAACGAGTTTGGTTGGTTGCAAATTGCAATCAACAAAAAGAAGAATGTCAATTTTAAGGTTAATAAGGTATGCACACTCTGTTCCTACTTCCATTTTCTTTCTTCCAATTCGATTATTATACTCTCACCCTAATCCTTCTTTCACTCACATTCTTGACGATGCTATTTCATCATTTAATCGCATCCTCCATTTAAACCCTACCAAACCCATATTTGAATTTAACCAAATTTTAACTTCCCTTGTTAAGATTAATCATTACCCTATTGCTATTTCCCTTTTCCAACAAATGGAATTCATGGGAACTCAACCTAACATTTTTACTTTGAACATTTTAATTAATTGTTTCTGTCAACTAGGTCAACTCAATTTTGCATTTTCTGTATTGGGAAAAATTCTCAAACTTGGTTATCAGCCTAATACTGTAACGATTAATACACTTATCAAAGGTCTTTGTCTTAATGGTAATGTTATGAAAGCATTGCACTTTCATGATGATGTAATAGCTAAGGGATTTCAGCTTGATCAGGTTAGTTACGGGACCTTGATCAACGGATTATGTAAAATAGGTGAAACAAGAGCTGCCATGCAATTGCTCAGAAAGATAGAAGGGTTATTGGTTATGCCTAATGTGGTAATGTACAACACAATCATTGATAGTCTATGCAAGGATAAGCTTATTATTGATGCCTATGATTTATATTCTGAAATGTCTCTTAAGAAAATTTCTCCTAATGTTGTCACTTACAGTACTTTAATATATGGATTTTGCATTGTGGGTCGATTGAAAGAAGCAGTTAGTTTGTTAAATGAAATGACGTTGAAAAACATCAACCCAGATGTTTATACTTTTAATACTTTGGTCGATGGTTTTTGTAAGGAAGGTGAGGTTAAACAGGCTAAAAGTGTGTTAGCTATGATGATAAAAGAAGATACAAAACCCGATGTTATCACTTATAATTCTTTAATGGATGGTTATTTCTTACTTGATGATGTAAACAAGGCGAAATATGTATTCCACATCATGATCCGAATGGGAGTGACTCTTAATGTTCGTAGCTACAATATTATGATTAATGGATTATGTAAGAATAAAATGGTGGACGAAGCCATTAATCTTTTTAAAAAAATACGTTTCAAAAATATGGCGCCTAATACTATAACATACAATTCCCTCATCAATGGACTTTGCAAATCAGGGAGAATCTCTGAAATTTGGCATCTGTTAGATGAGATGCATGATAGAGGTCAACCTGCTAACATGTTCACTTACAGTCCCATATTAGATGCTTTGTGCAAAAACAATCATGTTGACAAGGCAATTGCATTATTGACGAAAATCAAAGACCGGGGAATTCAGCTAGATATGTATACATACATAATACTTGTTGATGGACTATGCAAAAGTGGAAGACTTAAAGATGCACAAAAGGTTTATGAAGATCTTCTGATGAAAGGCTATCGTTTGAATGTTACGATGTATAATGTTATGATTGATGGGCTTTGTAAAGAGAACTTACTTGATGAAGCATTATCCTTGCTATCAAAAATTGAAGACAATGGTTGCATTCCTAATGCTGTAACTTACGATATTATCATTCGCTGTTTGTTTGAAAACAACCAGAATGATAAGGCAGTAAAACTTCTTCAAGAAATGGTTGTTAAGGGTCTAATGTAAAAGCAAAACTAGATGAGATGCTTTCTAGTTACAATTTGTTATTTGAATTTGAATATGATCATCTAATTTTTATTTTCGTTTCATAGTTATTCTACAGGATTAGTGAATTTGGTTCACAGTTATGTCTGTTTTGATTAGAAGTTAAACATTGCTAGTTTCATTGTGATATTTGTAACAACAATAATGTCTGACTTTTTTTATTAAACTCAAATTTGTCGCGAATCTGCTGGATGCTTCTTGGTCCAATGACAGTAGCAACCAGCACATGAAGCCTCTTGGATGATATCTTTTAGTTTACATGCAAGATTGCGGTTTGGGGAGGCATTGTTAGGAATCGTGGGAGGAAGATATTAAATGTGTACACTGGGAGAAAGAGGAAGATATTAAATGAGAGTTACTTCTGTAAGGAAGGGTCTAGTTGAGATATAAATAGAAGGGCTCTAAAAAGAGGGGTATGTTTTGATTCATTGCAATGAAATTGATTTTTCAGTTGTACAAGGGAGATATTCCTTTGGCAGAGCTTGCTCTGAATTCCATGAATCATCCACTCAGGTCATTTTAACTTGAGTTTGAAATTGAAAGTAGAAAAGTGACAATAGATAATGTAAGAGAGCTGATTATCAAGAGGTATGAATGACCATATATTTCAATGAATTTATGCAATTTATTGTCTTCTCCATTCTATCGATATCTCAAACACAGCTAATTTTAAGATATTTGGTGGTTTTATTCTACAATGGTTTCTAAATAATTTATTTCCTAAGCTAACTATTTAGTATAGTCTAAGTTCTTTTTCTGACTTTGGTACTTCTTCTGTTATTCTAGTTTGATATTTTAATACTTTATTGTGTGCTCAAACTTCATCTCCTGGTTTCTGTCATCGGTTTCATACTTAATTTATGTTGTTGTGATGATCTATAAAATGGCGTACGGAATCATGTGGCCACTATGTAGTCAATTGCAGTGTTGCATAGTGGCCCCAAGACCGCTTTGCATAACCTCGTTGTGTTGTGTTTTTTACTAGCGATTGTAGTGGTGGCTGCAGTGAAGCTCATGTAAAAACATGAATATGTCCTCAACTTATTGCTGCTCTTTCTGTGTGTTTTTGGTCTTTCTGGTCATTTCTTCCCAAAACTTTTTTGGGTTTGAATATTTGTAACAATGATCGTTGATTATTAGTTACGAATATGTATTTAATTTGTGCATTCTTCTATTTTTGAGCTATTATATGTGATGGTACTATGGTATAAAATGAAGGCTGGATGAAAATATAAAAGCTAATTATTAGTTAATTGTCTTTGTTTCTTTGGCATTAAAAAAAGTGAGTTCTTTTAAACTATTGCATGTGCGGGTTTCGGTATTTAATTATGTTTATCTTATTACACAGTGTGCTTGATAAGTGATATGTTAGAAGCAACAATTTACACTTCTTGAGTAGTGTCAAAATCCTGTTTCTGTTTAATATCCCTCAAGTATAGGGATTCAGTTGTTTAATATCCCTCAAAGTACTAATAGGATTTCGTTGTTTAGTAATCTAGTGTATATATATATATATATATATATATATATATATATAATCTTATTCTAATTCTTGAGATGGTATACTGTGAGGGGAATTTCCAAAATATATTTGGAATTTTCTAATGGTTATATTAATGTAGCAAAATTAAATAGCTTAATGTATCACTTGGTCAAGTGGTTGCAATGCTTGGGTTTAATTCAAACCAATACATCTATTAAGTTACCAAATGTTACAATCTTTCTCAAGAGTTGTTTTCTTTCACTAATTGGTATGAGTTTCTCTATAAATAGAGATACTTTAAAGGCAGAAAGGAGAACACAATTTTCATGTTACATGAACTAAATTTCTGTCAAAAATATTTCTGAGTCATTTCTTCTTTTCTCTAGTGCACGAGAGTAAATGAAGAAACTTTATTTTGTAAACTATCATTGATCGATAGGCTTGATGTGAATGTGCAATTCACTTAAAGGATTCCAAAGTATCCTGAAGGGGATTCGTTGGTTAACCCGTTTGCATCCAATATATATAGATTGGTGGGGGCGAATCGAACCTAAAGCTTAGTATGATACACGCTTTGGAATTTATTTGTGCAACCTTCATCATCATCAATTTCATAATCTTCTTATTCAAGATTTGCAGCATACCCCCAACTAAAGATCCAACAATCTTTAGGTTCGATTATCAAATTTATTTATGACTGCAACTTTTAGAGGAGATGGAATATCTTGACCATGGTGAAAGGTACACATTTAATTTATATGAATATATATGATATGTTTGAAGTTCAAAATTCATATGTGGTTTTCCAAAGTAATTATATTTGTTTATGTTAAATTTAACATGTGGTTAGATTGATATGCATGATTTAGAATATATATTAAGTATGTAAATTTGATATGATTTATGCATGAATTTTGCTTGTTTAGATTTTAAAAATTAATTAAACTCTTGAAAACAATCACATATGAAAATTCATGGTTGGGCACTGAAAGTTATTTAGTATTAATACATTTATATATTACATTCATGTTTGAAATGCATATATAATAAATTTTCCTTTTCGGATGCATATATAATAATATGGAGATAAGATGTGGAAAATTAATAATATGGAATTAGAGATAATATGTTTTGATGAAATTTTTGTTTATCTATGGTTGATCTTTTTAGACTAAGAACAAGAATTTATTATTGACCGGTGGAAGAAAATTTATTTATAATTTTGGTCTCTTAAATCTTGACAAGTATGAATATGTATGATTTAAGATGCATATTAAACACATTAATTTATTTAAAGTTGTGAAAATAAATTGTCACACATATCAAGTGTATGTCTCAATATAGTAATGCTTCATGTGAGAAGTTATTAAGTCTAGAATTGATGAACTCATATTATAGGTGCATGATAGTATGAAAGTATCTGTCAATTTCTTGCTTATTTTGATATTGTTGACACCTAATTTTGTCCGCTTTTTATTTATTTATCTCTTTATTTATTTTTTAGTTTTTATTAAAAAAAAAAGGAAATAATAATAATAAATGTATAGGAATATAAATATAAAAATAAATAATTAGGGTTTTAAACTTTAAACAATCACATATGTTCCCAGTTTTTGTTTGCCTCTAATTCCTGTTCAGACTCTTTTCTAAAAAAAAATAAAAAAAAAATATATAAAAAAATAATAAATAATAAAAAATAAATAAAGGTACATAATTGAATGAAAGAAACTGAAAAGAAATGGATTGATGGTCATAAAAATCGGTATAATGAGGATCAATTGAATGGATTGATGGTAAAAAAAAATCGGTATAATGATAATGAATTGAAAGAAAAGAAACCAAAAAGAAAGAGATTAATAGTAATAAAATGGTGATTAATTGGCAATTATTCCCTTGTCTTTTGTAACCTACACCCGAAAGGCCTTTAAATAATCGATACTAAGAGTAGAAGGGAGGACATTTGGAGAGTAAAAAAAAGATAAAAGAGAGAATAATAGGCAAAAGAGGAGTAGAGAATCTGGTTTTGGGAAAATCAGTCAAACAAGAAACCACTTCAGTACTAAGTATCACTTCTCTAATTTCTTCTTATTAGTCTTTGTATTGCATCCCTTTAAAAAATGTTCTTTTTTCTTTCTCTTTTTCTATTTATGCAAAAATAAACTCATGTGTTAAGTTTTCATTTTTTTTTTAAGTTTTCTGTTCTTAAAATTGTTTTCTTCGCAACACAAAATGATAAAAAAAATATATAGTTCATATCACCAAGAAAATAAATTTCACCATATTGTAATATAACAAAAAGCTCATATCACGTCTTTATCAAAATAACAAAAAAAATCATAACAACAAATAAATAGTTTTCCCTTAGGATTATAATTAATGTTCGCTGCCGCCGGATGAAATTCATCATCGCTCGCCACACCATATCTCACCATTTTTTTCGTTATTATTATTATTATTATTATTATTATTATTATTATCATTACATTTTTATTTTTAGATACGTACATAATAATTATTATAATAAAAAATAATTAAAATAGAGTAATAATAAAAATCAGACAACACAAATATTTTCTACTCTACATGTGTTTTGATTTCTCTATTGCACATTGGGATACGTAGGAGCAAGGTCTGCCCCTTCTCAAACCAAATTAAAAGAAAAATAAAAATTTTCCTTCTTTTATTAATGTAAATAATTTATTATCTTTTTATTATTTTTAGGGGGTAAAATAAATAATTAAATAAATAAATAATTCGTATACAATTATAGGGTAACTGTTTTAACGGACGATGTAGGGTAATATTAATTTCTCTATACGTAATCGACTCTCGAATCCGCTTTTTTTGGTTCAAGAATTTTATTTTAGGTTTTATCTAATTTTCCCTTTTAAAAAAAATAAAATTGGTGGCGACTCCTTTTTCGCGAAAAAAATTGGACGCGACATATATTGAAAATGATTTGGATCTATTTTGAATTATTGTAAGTTGACAATGTTCATGGAAGAAACTAATAAAAAATCTTAATGATTTTATTCATTCTTTATTTTCTATTGTGATGCTTATTTGGATTTACTATAGAACATATTTAAATATGAAACTTGAATTAACAAATAGAATTCATGATGCATGCATTAGTTATAGTATAACTATGAAGAAATAGTTTCTTTAATATAAATGAAAGAAATGCTTATTTGTTAAGGAGTAGATGACTTACATGTTTGGACTCACCTTATGATATTTGATTATGAGAAATTTTTATGATCATGTTTTGTTAGCTTATGACAATATATATTTAATGCATTCAATGTATTATATCTTGAACTTGGATATATTGAAAAGAGAGTTAGAATTTTAAATTGAGATACTTATTAAATATAGTGAAAGGTAGAATAACATAAAAGTTTGTTTATGTGATAATTGAGATGCTTATCAATTGTAAGCGATACAATGTGAAGAGATTAAATGACAAAAGTGTCATGGTTTGGTGATAGTTGGCCAACACTATCAAGAATATAAAAGGTAATCGGATGTTTGATGTATGTCATGACTTGTACCAGACCTGATATAGCATATGTTGTAGGTAGATTAAGTCGGTATACTAACAATCCAAGTAAAGAACATTGGCAGGCTGTTAATAGAGTATTAAAATATTTGAAAGGAACAATTAACTATAGTTTAGTCTATGGTGGATATCCTTCAGTTTTGAAAGGATATACAGATGCTAGTTGGGTAACTTATGTTTAGGATCATGCTTCCACAAGTGGATGGATCTTCAACCTTGGTGGAGGTGCAGTTTCTTGGGGATCAAAGAAACAAACTTGCATTGCCGACTCCACCATGGCTGCAGAGTTTTGCCCTAGTTGCAGGTAGTAAAGAGGCAGTGTAACAGCCCGATTTTTTTTTTTAAAAAAAAACAAATTCAAATTCATAATAAAGAGAGAAATACTTTTGGATAAAATATTTAAGTCGTATCACAACGACAAAAGTCAACAATAATTACAAACAGCGGAAACGGTTTTGAAATGAAAATCCAAAATATTTAAAACAGAAAAATACATTGGGGCTATGAGACCTATCCAACGTAGCTCATACCCCTGGGGTATTCTCGGCAGACACCTGTACAAAAGCATTGCCCCAAGAATTTTAAGTTCCCCACGTCACATCAAAAAGTGGTACAAGGACCCATCAAAATAAAAGTCAAGCTGACAATATATGGTATAGGTACAATCTTCCAGAATGAAATAAATACAACCACAACAGATAGACATCTAGCCCCTATACAGCCATCTAATCTGATCATGCTACAAAAAAAAACTATATCCCAAGTGATCTCCACGCGCCCTGCAGAAATCCTTCTAACACAGCAGTGGTCAGGTAAGTCTAACTCCGTTCCCATCTCCAGAGTACTAACTGGTAGGACGATCCTGATTCTCATCTGAGGGCAAGACCCAGATTTCCACAATAATTGTAAAGGTCACCAACCGAAATTAACAAATATCACATAGCATTTAAATTTTAATTGCACAAAATAACCTTTCAACTTAGCATATATCTAGAAAGGATTTTCATATGTCAAACATGCATAATCAAAGTTGAAAAATTGATTTTTTAACAAACTGCACTATCGTATTCGAATACCACATCCTTGTATCCGAATACAATTGTGAAAATGGCAAAATTTCAGTTTCGAAATCATTCAACACTTACCACACAAAATCAATCAATCACACTCATCAATTACAACACAATACAAACAACAACCGAGTATGTATATATACAACCATCACAGTATATCAAACATGATTCGCATGCCAATCACCCTAATGCAATGCGTATATGTCAATGCACATGATTTCGGAATTCCAAACCAAAACCCTCCTCGAAGGGCATAAATCATAATTGTACAGTCTCTCACAGACCAGTACTAATAATCAAGGTGCAATCTCTCACGGATCAGCACAATTTTCTATCGTACAGCCTCTCACAGACCAGTACTAATTTTCTATGCGTGCAATCGCTCACAGATCAGCACGACTTACAAGAGTGCAATCTCTCACAGATCAGCACGACGCAAAAATCCCCGCAAGGATAAGATGAACCAACTATTCACATGGCATCATCTCGTGGCCCATCACGGTTACCACTATCACTATGGCCCATCGCGGTCACCATGTACTATGAAATGCATGAGCATACTCTAACTCTTTTCACCACAACCATTAAGTAAATGCAGCTATTAAAAGATTCCCCTTTTTTAATACTCATTTAACACTAATGATTTTTCAAAACTTTTCACAGAGCATACTCAGACATATTAATTCATAATCCAACAAATCCACATCAAATTCAATCTACAAACCACATTAAATACAACAATTCAAATTCCACAAATCCACACCAAATCACTACCAATTATTCATTTTCAAAACTCGTCATATTTCATCCACAATACACCCATTAATTTCCATAATTGCAAACAGACATTTGCACCAAATTTATTTCCTCAAATACATCAAAACAATTTCACATAAAACACCTTAAATTCATTTTCTGCAAACCACACATCAAACACGACAAATTCAATCAATTCGACTTCCAAAATTTCACGCCAAATTTAATCGTGACTCATCCGTGTTCACAACTCCACATTTCAAACACATTAAATTCAACTTCCACAATTTCACCCATAAACACAATAAATTCATTTTCCTCCAATCTACACATAAAATACATCTCAAAATTCATAATATTAATTATGAACACATCAATTACACCAAACATGAATCACCACAATAACATTAATATCTCAGAGTTCTCCCCACCGCTAACTCGGTGCCAACAGCCTCGATTCCTTTTCGAGACTCAAGGAGCTAACTACATAAACATAAATATTTGTAACACTTTGTTCACAACTAAAGTTCAAACTCATTTATTTGAAAATAACTCATTTCGTAACTCAAACACGTCAAAATTAATTTTTTTTTGTCAACCATTACTAACAAAATCGACCACATTAATCACATTAATTCAATCTCAGCAAATCGCACACAATTCATATCAACCTACGTCTCAACCGCGTCAATTTTAAATTCCGCTAATTCACGCATAAACGAATTAAATTCATTTTCACCATTTTACACATCAAATACACCAAATTTCTTTTCCATAAAATCACATATAATGTCCTAAATGCAAACTAAAAGTTTTGAAGGAGCCCTTACCTTAACGATAGCTTAAACAACCGATTAAGGTACCGCGATAAATTCCGGTAAAATATTTTGTTCGCACGCCGCTTCCGAAGTTAGCTCACTAGCACCGCAGCGTGGAGGTGAGCAACTTTCCCTTATATCACTTTGCGAGATGAAGCTTAGATCTAGGTGAAAATGGAGGTTTTATGTTTATGAATTTTGAATTTATTTTAGTTTTGGTTTTGAATGCTGGAAGAAGAAAAGGAAAAAGTAAAAGTGCGGGAGAAGCAGGCGTTGGTTCCCTTGGTTCTTTCTCTCACCTCTCTATGTATAACAACTATATATATATATATATATATATATATATATATATGGAACTTATACTATATATATGTATATATATACTAACATATATATATTACTATATAACCTGCTAACTAATATAATATATA
>JBBPBP010009780.1:29949419-29988875 GCA_037974735.1 Cicer chorassanicum
AAATATATATATATATATATATATATATATATATATATATATATATATATATATATATATATATATATATATTATAACTAAATCAAATCAATAAACATTTAAATATTCTTACACACACTTCAACTATTTTGATAAAAATATTTATTCTCATTGCAACTCAATTGACAGGTAAATTTTCAGCAACCAAAGATATTTTTAACAAAATAGTCCGATAATAAATTTTCTGCAACGTAATTAAATTATTTCTCGCCAACTAATTTTAAACGGGTCTCATAAAAATATTATTGGCATTTAACACACAACATACCATTAAAATTGGCTAAAAAGCCTCATAATTCAACACACAAAAAAATACTAAAATTGCATAAATTAGAATTTAAAACTAAGGGTCTTACAGGCAGAATGGCTAAGAAATTTATTGTATGAGATACCAATTTGGCCAAAGGCAATGGCACTGGTATCCATACATTGTGATAGTCAATCCACACTATCTAAAGCATATAGCCAAGTATATGATGGAAAATCTAGACATATTGGTCTAAGACATAGCTATGTAAAGGATTTAATTTTAAATGGAGTAATATACATAGTGTTTGTAAGAACTGAAAAGAATCTTGCAGATCCTTTGACGAAAGATCTGACAAGGGACATGGTGTTGAAGACATCATTAGGGATGTGATACAAGCTCATATACGATCAACTCACACTTGAGTAGCATCAAATCTTGAGTTCAATGATGAAAGTACACTATTAGAGTGATTGAAGTACTTGACAATAGATACATCCAAAATGTTAAAAGTACTTGGACCATAAAATAAAAGTGGTAGGATGAGGTCTCCTCTTAATGGACATATAGCATATATTTGCTGGAATGTATAATTATGGGTACATTTCTGATATAGTCCACCTATATGAGAATGAAGTGGGCCGCTTCATAGAGTTCAAGGGCTTGACTCTTAAATTCTCACGAAAAGGATATGAGACACAGAGCCTTATCAAATGTGTCATTTTTATAATTCGATCAATGTTACTGAGATTTCATGTGTGAGTTATGCACACTTGTTCTAATGAATGGTTGGTTCAAAGCTTGTCTACCAATCTATTTGGGGATGAGTGAAAACATAATTTACTAAGTAATGTTTCCTATCGTAAGATACATTTATCTGAAACCATGAGATTTCCGGAATAATGGACTTAGATATATTTTGAAAATTGTGGGGGATTGTGAGGGGAATTTCCAAAAAATATTTGAAATTCTCTAATAGCTATATTAATGTAGCAAAATTAAATAACTTAATGTATCACTTGGTTAAGTGGTTGCAATGCTTGGGTTTAATTCAAACCAATGCAACTATTAAGTTACCAAAGGTTACAATCTTTCTCAAGAGTTGTTTTCTTTTATCAATTGGTATGAGTTTAAGAGTTGTTTTCTTTCACTAATTGGTATGAGCTTCTCTATAAATAGAGATACTTTAGAGGCAGAAAGGAGGACACAATTTTAATGTTACATGAACTAAATTTCTGTCAAAAATATTTCTGAGTCATTTTTTCTTTTCTCTAGTGTACGAGAGTAAATAAAAGAACTTTATTCTGTAAACTATCATTGATCGATAGGCTTGATGTGAATGTGCAATTCACTTAAAGGATTCCAAAGTATCCTCAAGGGGATTCACTAGTTAACTCGTTTGCATCCAATATATATAGATTGGTGTAAGCGAATCGAACCTAAAGCTTAGTGTGATACACAGTTTGGAATTTATTTATACAACCTTCATAATCATCAATTTCATAGTCTCTATTTCTTAAAAAATGTTTCAAAAACATGTTAGAGTTTTTGTAAGAGAAGATGGACAAAAAACTCTTTCAAATTAAAACTTGTAAAATGTAAATCAAACAAAAAAAAAACTGAAAAGATAAAAAAAAATATATTTAAAGTTATTTCTTTTTTAACCCTCTACATTTTTTAATTCTGCTGAATTTCTTAATAGTTTATTTTCTTGCGTAACCTTTTTAATGTTTATTGTTATAATTACTATCAATTTACTCACAAAAAAGAAGATACTCACATCAAAAACAAAACATATGAATCAAACCTAACGAGTTTGGTTGGTTGCAATTAACAAAGAGAAGAATGTCAATTTTAAGGTTAATAAGGTATGCACACTCTGTTCCTACTTCCATTTTCTTTCTTCCAATTCGATTATTATACTCTCACCCTAATCCTTCTTTCACTCACAATCTTGACGATGCTATTTCATCATTTAATCGCATCCTCCATTTAAACCCTACCAAACCCATCTTTGAATTTAACAAGATTTTAACTTCCCTTGTTAAGATTAATCATTACCCTATTGCTATTTCCCTTTTCCAACAAATGGATTTCAAGGGAATTCAACCTGACATTGTTACTTTGAACATTTTAATTAATTGTTTCTGCCACCTGAGTCAACTCAATTTTGCATTTTCTGTATTGGGAAAGATTATTAAGCTTGGTTATCAACCAAATACTGTTACATTGACTACACTTATCAAAGGTCTTTGTCTTAATGGTAATGTTAAGAAAGCATTGCATTTTCATGATGATGTTATAGCTAAGGGATTTCAGCTTGATCAGGTTAGTTACGCGACCTTGATCAACGGATTATGTAAAATAGGTGAAACAAGAGCTGCCATGCAATTGCTCAGAAAGATTGAAGGGTTATCGGTTAAGCCAGATGTCGTAATGTACAGCACAATCATTGATAGTCTATGCAAAAATAAGCTTATTAGTGATGCCTATGATTTATATTCTGAAATGTCTCTTAAGAAAATTTCTCCTAATGCTGTCACTTACAATACTTTAATATATGGATTTTGCATTGTGGGTCAATTGAAAGAAGCAGTTAGTTTGTTAAATGAAATGACGTTGAAAAACATCAACCCAGATGTTTATACTTTTAATACTTTGGTCGATGGTTTTTGTAAGGAAGGAGAGGTTAAACAGGCTAAAAGTGTGTTAGCTATGATGATAAAAGAAGATACGAAACCCGATGTTGTCACTTATAATTCTTTAATGGATGGTTATTTCTTACTTGATGATGTAACCAAGGCCAAATATGTATTCCACATCATGATCCGAATGGGAGTGACTCTTAATGTTCGTAGCTACAATATTATGATTAATGGATTATGTAAAAATAAAATGGTGGACGAAGCCATGAATCTTTTTAAAGAAATACGTTTCAAAAATGTGGCTCCTAATACTATAACATACACTTCCCTCATCGATGGACTTTGCAAATCAGGGAGAATCTCTGAAGTTTGGGATCTTTTAGATGAGATGCATGATAGAGGTCAACCTGCTGACCTGTTCACTTACAATTCCATATTAGATGCTTTGTGCAAAAACAATCATGTTGACAAGGCAATTGCATTATTGACGATAATCAAAGACCGGGGAATTCAGCTAAATATGTGTACATACATAATACTTGTTGATGGACTATGCAAAAGTGGAAGACTTAAAGATGCACAAAAGGTTTATGAAGATCTTCTGATGAAAGGCTATCGTTTGAATGTTAGGATGTATACTGTTATGATTGATGGGCTTTGTAAAGAGAACTTACTTGATGAAGCATTATCCTTGCTATCAAAAATGGAAGACAATGGTTGCATTCCTAATGCTGTAACTTACGATATTATCATTCGGTGTTTGTTTGAAAACAACCAGAATGATAGGGCGGTAAAACTTCTTCAAGAAATGGTTGTTAGGGGTCTACTGTAAAAGCAAAACTAGATAAGATGCTTTCTAGGTACAATTTGTTATTTGAATTTGAATATGATCATCTAATTTTTATTTTCGTTTCATAGTTATACTACAGGATTAGTGAATTTGGTTCACTGTTATGTTTGTTTTGATTAGAAGTTAAACATTGCTAGTTTCATTGTGATATTTGTAACAACAATAGTGTCTGACTTTTTTTATTCCTGAATAACTATCCCTAATTCTTCCAAATTTGTCGCGAATCTGCTGGATGCTTCTTGGTCCAATGACAGAAGCAACCAGCACATGAAGCCTCTTGGAAGATATCTTTTAGTTTACATGCAAGATTGCAGTTGGGGGAGGCTTTGTTAGCAATCGCGGGAGGAGGATATTAAGTGTGTACACTATGAGAAAGAGGAAGATATTAAATGAGAGTTACTATTGTAAGGAAGGGTTTAGTTGAGATATCAATAGAAGGCCTCTAAAAAGAAGGGTATGTTTTGATTCATTGCAATGAAACTGATTTTTCAGTTGTACAAGGGAGATATTGCTTTGGCAGAGCTTGCTCTGAATTCCCTGAATCATCCACTCAGCTCATTTCAACTTGAGTTTGAAATTGAAAGTAGAAAAGTGACCATAGACTAATGTAAGAGAGCTGATTTATGAAGAGGTTTGAACGAACTTATATTTCAATGAATTGTTGCAATTTATTGTCTTCTCCATTCTATCCATATCTCAAACACAGCTATTTTTAAGATATTTGGCAGTTCTACTCTACAATGGTTTGAAATAATTTATTTCCTAAGCTAAATGTTTAGTACAATCTAAGTTCTTGTTCTGACTCTGGTACTTTTTCTGTTATTCTAATTCTAATTGCAGTGTTGCATAGCAGCCCCAAGACCACTTTGCATAACCTCGTTGTGTTGTGTTTTTTACTAGCGATTGTAGTGGTGGCTGCAGTGAAGCTCATCTGAAAACACGAATATGTCCTCAACTTATTACAGCTCTCTCTGTGTGTTTTTGGTCTTTCTGGTCATTTCTTCCCAAAACTTTTTTGGGTTTGAATATTTGTAACAATGATCTTTGATTATTAGTTATGAATATGTATTTAATTTGTACATTCTTCTATTTTTGAGCTATTATATGTGATGGTACTATGGTATAAAATGAAGGCTGGATGAAAATATAAAAGCTAATTCTTAGTTAATTGTCTTTGTTTGTTTGGCATTAAAAAAAAATGAGTTCTTTAAAACTATTGCATTTGTGGGATTTCGGTATTTAATTCTGTGTTATCTTATTACACAGTGTGCTTGATCAGTGATATGTTACAAGCAACAATTTACACTTCTTGAGTAGCATTATTGTAAAGGTGAAGGAAGCACTCCATTGTTGAGACAGGATGCCTTCTTACATAGTAAGTTTTGATTAAACATTTTGATTCGTTGGCAGTTTCTAGATTCAAACTCAGTAAACTTGTATACTAGATTTGGTGACTTGCACAATGAACAATAGTTTTTAAATCTTGTTCTTTAGGAGGTTTATTTTCTTATTACCATCATTCATTTTAAATTTTAGTGAAGACTATTGTTGTCTTTCCAATCTTCATAATTGTAACCGGTAAGATCAATGTCTTGTTGAGATTTTCCTTGTTCAACCGAGTAGGATCACAGTGAATTATAGAGATTTTCCTCATCCATCTTACTTACATATCTTGGTATTTAGAATTATATATATATATATATATATATATATATATATATATATATATATATATATATATTTTGATATCTTAGTCTTTTCAATATTCTGTCATTTTTGTTCTTTCAAATGTTGTGTGGCCAAACCTAGCTGTAGGACTCCTTTGTTGTGAGATATATACCATTTTGCATTACCACATCAAGTCATGAAGTATCTATTTGTGTAATAGTACTCGTGATCATTCATTCATGTATTTGAATCATCTATTATATATATATATATATATATATATATATATATATTACAATGTAAAAGGCAATATACTGACTGCACAAGTGCATGGAGTGCTAGGTAATCCAAATCCTCCATAGTTAGGCAATGACTTCAACAACCGCAATCACAGGACTTGGCACTTAAGAAGGATTGAGACATAGAAATATATTTTATAGTCATTGCAATGTAACCCATGAAACAATGAGTTCATAAATTTTTTTTTTTTCATTACCAAAAAATAAAATAAAACTATTTTCCTTTTGTTTGCAACTAATTAAGTATTCTAAAATTTACCACATTAATCGTACTTTATTTGTGTACAATTGTCAAAGCAAAGTTAAACCTTAATAGTAAAACAACATATCTACATTCTTATATGGACTTTTAGAAGTTCATCTAAAATTAATATGGATAAAATATTTATGATGGAATTCTTCTTGATTTTTTTTTTGACAAAAATTTAGGATGAAAATCTTAATCATACGAAGATTAACATTTTATATGTAAGTATATTAATATTTCTATGAAAATGTCTTAATATTTAAATAAACATAAAAAATATATATCATAGGGCTTTTGCTATGAAATGACATTATTAACTTACATATATAGATGGATATTTTAATATAGATAAGAAAAAAATGATGATGCAATGTCACTCTAAACTAATTTTACACTGACATTGAATAAGAACTTTTGATTTTATTATCTCATTAGATAATTACAATTATCATCATTAATATTATTAAATAACCACTCAATTAACTATTTGGATTTGTGTCGATGTGAAACTTTTTACATTGACAGTGATGGTCATTAAACTCTATAAATAATATGTTAAAAAGTATTTTCTTCGATCACTATTATAAGCATAAAAAAATTATTTTCATAGATATTAAGAAATGTACTTAGTTAAATACAATTAATTTTTTAGATTTTATGTAGAACATAAATTAAATTATCTCTTTTTAACTTATTTTATGTTTAACATATAAATAATTAAATTAGGTGAAGTCTAACTGCCTTTGAAAAATTGTGGATAATTTGTTTAACAACTAATAAAAATTTATCACCTAAGTAAAGTTTTAACTGTATCCACAAACTTATGTTTACTTCACATGTAAATTCACTTATGTGATTCGTTTTTATTGAAAATTGGATAAATACTCACAATTATTCAAAAGTAATCTAGAAAAAACCATTAAATTATCATTACTCCATTTTCCATGATCATGATGGACGTCTAAAAGAAGAATAAAGATTATAGAGAAGGAAAAAAAAAAGACGAATAAAGATTGCAACAATTGCTGGTGGAAGCAATTAAGACATGAGCACTCGGTCTCGTGCATTCAACAAAAAACACTCCCAATCATGTGATAACTCTAATGTCTAACCATGTTAAAAGATTATAGAATTTATTATAAGAGTAATAATATATGAATTGGACATAAAATATATATATATATGAATTGACTTGTTGAGTTTGTTATAAAATAAACAAAAATATGCAACATTTCAAAAATTAAAAGTTATAAAATGAGTCAATATATCACCTTTCATTTCTTGTGGAACAAGGTCAAAGTAGAGTCTGGATAGTTCGTGTTAAGTTGGATCATTAGATTGAACAAGGTAATAAATATTTATCAAATAATAAAATTGATAAATCAGATATCCTTTGTGTGTAACTGCAAATACTAATTTCCCGAGTCGGTTGAGTCGGTTAAGACAACAATAAACAAGAAAATTCTTCCTCAAGAGTTTTACAAAAATCTAGTTTTAAACAATCTTGACCATTAATTAAAATCAAACAGTTGAAATCAGAAACCATGTCACTATTTCCTCAATATATAACTTAGACTCTTGTTTTCAAATCACAAGAAACACTACACTTTCCTCTCACTTCATCACCATGTCATTATCAATGACCCTTTTCCTCTATATTCTCTTCTTCCCTTCCTTTATGAGTTGCCAACATGATCCTAACAAAACATCAACCTTAAAGCCTATTCTCCCAACACAATCATCTCATCCAACAACATTAACAATCCCTTCATTCCAAGATCAATCTTTTGTTAAAGGGTGTCCTTTATCCCTCTCAAATGATCTCTTTGATGGCATAAAAAGTGCATGTAGTTCAACAAAAGACGAATTCCATCGTCGTCGTTGTTGTCCTGTTCTTGCAGCATGGCTGTACTCTTCTTACTCTTCCATTGCCCTTGGAAAGTTAGGACATAGTTTGTCGTTGTCGTCGTCGTCGTCGTTTGACATGCCTTTGGTGCCAGATGACTCAGAAACATGTGTGAATGGTTTGGAAAAGGCATTGAAATTGAGAGGAATTGAGATGATTAAGCCAAATGAGAGTTGTGATTTGGTTTACTGTTATTGTGGAATTAGGCTGCACCCTTTTAGCTGTTCTGATGCATTTTCTGTTACTAAAAGTGGAGAACTTGTTGGTGATGAAAGTGTGAGAATGTTGGAGAAAAATTGTTTGAGTAGTAGCAAAAGTTTCAAGGGATTTTCAGGTCTTGAAGGCTGTTCTAAGTGCTTGAATAATCTCTATTTGGTAAGTTTTTTTTCCTTTGTAAAAATTTAGATTTCTTTTTTTTTTTTTTAGTAAATGTTTTTGGTATAATGAGATTTCTTAACATAGAAATTTAATTTTAATCCCTTACTTTTCTTTCTGTCACATATACTTATCATGTGCCTACTAAATTCCTTGCAATTTTATGTAGAATGTCACATAGCATATAAAAAATGTCTTATGCAGGGTGTCACAAATATTGTTTGTTGTATTTCAAGATATTATTCTAAGTTTCTACCTCAACAAATAAAATAGATATAAATAATTGCATGTTGTCACACAAATTAAATCTTTGATTAGGTAGTGACCTATATAGTATTTTAGCTTTGAAGTTGAGTTCTGAAGATTTCTCTTTGAGTAAATGTTACACCAACCCAAATGTTTGTTACATAAAAAGCTTTGATGCACCAAACTTTCTTTTGTGCTATCACTCAAAATTATTATATGCAACCATTTTTTTTCATATTCTAATTGAAATATAAATACTTCTAAGCAGCTTAACAAAAAGACTTCAAATTCAAGCAAAATTGAAGATAGGACCACAAAGATTCACAACAAAGATTGTGAATTAATGGGTTTGACATGGCTTCTATCGAAGAATCGGACGGCTTATATTCACACAGTTTCTGACGTTCTTCGCGCTTTATTGTTGAACACCGATGGCTCTAAACCAAAATCATGCACTCTAAATAGCGATGGAATGCCTCTAGCTGTTGATTCATCTGAAATTTATGATCATTCTTCATCGTTTAACCTTCGTCCAACTATGTCTCTTTCTTTGTTATTATTAATTTGTTTGGTACTATGTATGCATGTTATTGTGCTAATCTCCTAACTCAAATTAGAACAAAAATATATTGATCTCAAATATGATATTTTTTAGATTTTTGTCCCTCTTTTTGGTGCTTAGGAATGCAAGTTTTTGTTGTTATTGAGATTAAGATAATGTAAGGTATTTGATATAAAAGAGAAATGCTAGTAATATAGCCTCTAATTCTATTTTTGCAATACATTCTTTTCTATTAGTAAAAAATTATGAGTCTCGAATTTATGTGAGAATGGTATGCGTATGTTTGGAAAGAATTATTTTCTCCGTGTCATCGTTTGTTGTGGTCAAAACTACAATTAAGAGCTTTAGATGATTGGAGTTTGAAATTCATCATATTGCAATCACAAATACAAAATTAATGACTTGTTTCTAAAATACTACTTCGTCTTAAAATATAAGTAAAATTGAATAAAAAAAATGATATATTTAATTCAAATTAAATATATCATTTTTTTTAATCAATTTTTATTTATATTTTAAAACAGAGGGAGCAATATAATTCATTTAAATTTCAATTAAATTAAGTATTGGCACTTAGAGTATAGGGACATTGTTTTAAAGTGGGGACATTTGGGACTTGTAGGGTTGGCATTTTTATGAGACATTTATGTTTTTCACAAGAGCTTTATGAACATTAACTTCATATCATGATATCTCCTATTGTCACACTTAATGTGGTGAGGTGGGAGAGATTTGTTGCTATTGAATTATTCCAAGGATAAAGACTTGTCACAAGTTTAGTATGGATCAAATATAATTCAGCAAATGAGAAGAACCTAACATAATAAAGAAAACAGTTAAAGAAAAAAAGTTAATCAATTTTTTTTCTATATTTTACTTGTGGAAGATAAATAAAGATAAGGAACGGTGGATCCATAGATAAGGCCATGTTGACCATGATAATAGAATATGATAGCAAAAGCAATTAAGTTCTTATCCATGTCAAAGTTGGAATAAATAATGGCAATTAAAGCTTAATTGGAAGGTAATTAAACTGTCATTTAAAAATTAAAACATCAATTTTTGGTGTGAATCAAGTATTATCTCTCAAGTCGGGTATAACTACAATGGTCGGCAAAATTTTCTCTCAAAAGATTTAGCATTGTTGCATTCTTAAAGTTGAATTTAAACCCCCAAAACCTCTACTTAAATTGGAAGAGACAATTATCATCTGATTCAAGTGTTCTATGATAAAAAATAAAGCATTGTGTTTCTAATGCAAATCTTTTGGTAGAAATATTTTGCGTCCAAGCAAAATTCTAGTAACAAAATGGAATTAAAGATATGTTGATTCAACTAAGGAGTTTCCACGCATTTCCTTTCATGATTCTTATATAATTTAAATATGTTTATAAATATTTGTTTTATTTTTAATCTTTGCAAATATATCAGTATTTATTTTTGTCCTTATCACTTTATGTTAGTCTTTGTAAATTTTATTCATATTAAAATTGGTTTATATAATATTTAGAATATTTAATTTTAATCCCTTTAAATAAAACTAAAATAAAAATTACAGGAACCAAGTTTAATATAAACAAATTTTGCACGATTTAAAATAAAAGTAATAAGTTTTATATTTGCAAAGGCTAAAAATTAAATAATAATAATAATAATATATTTACAGGAACTTATGACAAAAAATATTCAAATCTTCTTTTTTAGGTCAACATATTTTAAATATCATGTCTGTGTGTTGTTATTTGTTAGTTGACTGGGCTATAGTTGTGAGAGATTTTCTCTTGTTGATTGGGCTCTAGTCACATTGGACCTTCTCTTCCGCTATATTTTTGGGCTTAACCCAGGTTCAATAGAAACTAGAGGATTCTACCATGCACCCCGTACTTAAATCTGTCATTCTCCAATCAACATAAAAATACAATTTTGCTCTTTTAAATTTTTCATTTTTTTCAGAATTTTCAAAACTTTTGAACAATTTGAAACTTCCGAAATAGAAAATTTCAGAATTTTTGAAAATTTTCAGATTTGAAAACTTTCTAAACTTTTCAAATTTTTAAAATAAGGATTACATTTTGAAAGTTTCTAAATATGGAAAGTTTCAAAAAAATTCTATTTCAAAAATTTTGGAATTTTCTATTTTGGAAGTTTCGAATTGTTCGAAAGTTTCAAAAATTTTGAAAAAAATGATAAGTTTAAAAGAGAATAATTGTATTTTTACGTTGATCGGAAGATAGCAGGTTTAAGTGTGGGGTGCATGGTAGAATCCTCTAGAAACTATGCTTCATTGATTTTGACTTCTAAAAAGACTGTATAAGTAATATAATAGTTTCTTCTCTCACTTCTTTTGTTCTAAAAGCTTTTAAAATATATCTTAAAATTGATCAATCCCAAAATTATTAGAAGGTGGGAGAAGAACTATTGAGTATTATTCGACCAAAGAAAAAGAACATATAAAGGAAGAGGATGCTTTTTGCACCACTAAAAGAGACATGGGTTGGATTCCCAACAAGTCTTGTTTGATATTATTTTTAGCTAATTAATTAATTACCGTTAAACCCACTTTAAATCAAAATAAAATCATTTACAATACCTTTGTAGTAATTCATTACATAAAAATAATTTTTGTATAATTCATTTGAAAAATATTTTTATTAGTACTACCATAACATTGAATTGATTTAATTAGATTTTAAAGATGAATTATAAGATAAAAATTTAATTTTGTAGAACAAGTTATAATCCAAAGATTTTTAACATATGTAACGAATGAATTGAAATTCAAATTTTACCAAGATATTTTTTGTATCAATGAAGTTGATGGTTGTCAATGATATTGTATATGAGGGTGTAATGAGAGTCTTCCTTAATCAATTTTTACAAAAATAAAATTGCATTCTAGGAAGATATGTGTTTTTCTTTTCTTAGAAGAAGGATTTGATTGTATTGAATGAATGAGTCAAAATTTTGAGTGAGAGTGACTATATATAGATAGATTCATCATGTAGTATTCAACTTGATAAGAGTTTGGTCATGAGATGATGAGAGGGTTGGATTTTATTGAATTGGTGAGTTCCATGCTTTTGCAACCCATGTGCATCCTAACAAAGAGACATGGGATTGAACACATATCTTGGCTTATTTTCAACAACCTTCGTGGGGAAGGCTAAGTTGGCTAGATGTGCTTTATAAACGTACCTACAAGCAAGTGGAAACAAATTTTTGTCTATTGCAATACTAGCTTATCCACTAGCACGTGGAACGTTTAGAGATACTTACATATTGTTAGTTTAAAATAGTTAAAAGTTAATTATGGTTAGTTATAAGTGGGTTATATTAGTTAATCTTAAAGAGTATTACATAAAGTGTTATTATATATATATATATATATATAATAAAATAAAATAAAGGAGGCATAAAGTGGTTTGGGAAGTTAAATTGACAAGTAGGTCATTAATTCATTTTTTTTTCTCTAAAAAATAACCGTTGAATTCAAATTGATAGATTAGATTAAAACTTCAACTAAGTGGTTCACTTGATTTACTCATCTTATTTTTTAGTTAAAATCTTCTTTATTTCTCACCTTTTTATTACTAAAATTTTTAGTATATAAATGCATATATTTTAAAAATTGTGATATTTATTTTATATAATTTTTGTACATTCAAAACATTAATAATTAAGCTTTTCATTTTTTTTTTAGAAATGGAAAGGATCTGTGCACCTTATTTTTTCCACTTAAGCCCTCACAAGAATAAGTACTTGAATCAAACTAGTTTAGAATTGTGTTTGTTTTTGGTCCACCATTGATCACATAAATACTTTTTTAATCAAATCATTGAACATATAAATATAGAGAATTTTTGTCGTCGTAATAAACTTATGGTCAATTAAGGGAAATGTTTGAATACACCTACTAGTTTATGAAAGGGGTATTTTAACTTGAACTATTCGGTGTAATTTTTTTTTTTTTGTTATAATTTATTAACATATTCATTTTAATAAATGAACTATAGATACTCCACTAACTCCAGCAAATGTCTATGACTATAGGAATTGCTAACCTACATTCACTTATTCTTAGAAAGAGTTTTAATAACATACACTTTCAGTGAATATTTAACCATTTTTTAATTATAATTTATTAACGTACTCTTAAAAGAATAAGTGGAAGTACATTAATAAAATATATTTTATAAATAATCAAATGATTATGATTTTTTTCACTAAAACAAAACGATATTCATTTAAATTGATAGAATACATCAATTGAAAATAATACAGATATTCAAAGTCGCTAAAATTAAAAATGATACTAAAAAGAAATTCACATCATACAACTTAATAACATAGATCAGCAAAAAAACCTACAAATATTATAAAATTAGAATACCCAGAATATCCACTATATATCCATATTTGGAATGTTTGCGATGTAAAAGTCATTGATTGAATTTAGGTTTAAATTTGTTTTTGGTTCTTGCAAATATGTTTCATTTTAATTTTAGTCCTTGTAATTTTTTTTTATTTATACCCTTGCAAATTTTAACAAGTTTTGAAAAGTTTTGAAAAAGTCCTTTATGAATCTTTTTTAGTAAAAAAATAGTGAGATGGCTAATTTTGAATGAAGTGGCACATGATGATCGTGTAATTGTTGTTGACTAGACAATATTTAAAATTAAAATTTAATTTATTAACTCATTTAATCATTTAATTAAAACTTAAAACTAATTAATTAATCAATAAATCAATTAAATAATAAAAACTCAATAATCTTCCTCTTCAACTCTAAACTTTTTAATAAAAACTAAAAAATCTTCAACTTTAACCCCAATTTCTTTATCTTCAAATTGCAAATTCTCATATCTGAATTAAAACTCTAAAAACTTTAATCTTTCATTTTTTCCGCACCACACCCATAATTGAAATACATGGATTATTATAAGAGAGAAGAAATGAAGGAAATCAAGCTACTTATTCCTCCAAATGGAATCGTGTTTCATAGAGATGAAACTTATTTCATGCAAAGACATCAACACATTCAACTTCTTTCAAAAACTAACCCTATATGCACAAGTCTCGATCTTCAAACACGATCCCACACAACAACTCATCGAGGAGCAGAAACAATGAAATAGAACACCAACCCCAAGAGACACCGACGAAGATGAAACCAACTCGAAATGGAACCACCAAACTCGTTTCGATTTAGGTTATCTCTCCAACCATTCAGATCTCACCGATTTCTTCTTGTTTTTCAAGATCCTAGGAAAGTGTCGTGTTCCGTTTTCCGATCTGATCCATGACGTTGGCGGCGATGCACAGTTTGTTAACTACGGGGTTCGTTCCGGCGAATAGGATTTTCAATTTCTCTTACAGGTTGGACGGGATTGGGACCAACTCGTCGCATATTCTCGATGGAAGAATCTCCAGTTACCCTGTTCTTGCGCTGGAGGATTGTGCTTCCCTAACCTGTTTTCTTTCATCTTCTTCTCTCTTATAATAATCAATGTATTTCAATTATGGGGTGGTGAGAGAAAAATGAGATATTATAATTTGTATGGTTTGATCCAGATCTAAGAATTTGCGATTTCAATTTGGAGAAATTGGAGTTGAAGATGAAGATTGTTGAGTTTTTATTATTTATTTGGTTTATTGATTAATTAATTAGTTTTAAGTTTTTAATTGAACGATTAAATGAGTTAATAAAATAAATTTTAAATATTACATGATGTCTAGTCAACAACAATTACATAGTCATCATGTGTCACTTCATCCAAAATTAGTCATATCACCATTTTTTTACTAAAAAAGATTCATAAAAGACTTTTTTAGAATTTGCAAAGATAAATCAAACAAAAAGAAATTACATACTAAAATCAAAATGATGCATATTTGTTATGACTAAAAATATATTTAACTCTTGAATTTATAATAAATTAAAACATTAATATACAATCTAAAACTAAATGAATATCTCAAATAAAATGAAAAATCAAACAACGTTACAATATTACATTAACATGACAAACAAAACGTCGCCATAGTTTTAGTGGCGAAAAAGGTCAACCGTTGGGACCACCGCTAAAAATTGCGCTCCAATTATTATTAGAGGATGCAAATCTCGTGATATTAATTTTGTCATTAAATAACTGATTCTGGTCCATGGCTCGAAAGTTGAAGCTCCCACATGACTTGGATGATAAGATCAAAATATTTTATAAAAAGAAATCTCCTAAAATACAACTATGATCTCCTATTTTGACTCATTGACAATATTTGTTACTATATTTAGATTTTGGTCTCATAAATTTTATAATGTCTAATATATTTTCCTCACCTATATATTTTGGAGCTAAAATATATTAGATATTTTTTTCTTTTTGTATAATTGAAGAAAATATAGATATTTAAATACAATCAATGTAAAAGTTATTTTATGTAAAAATTTAAGTTTAAATATAACTATTTTTAAACTCATAAATATAAGAAGTAATATTTGAAGCGCATGAAGTATCATTGATGTGAGAGAAGGTCCTTATCTCAATGATTCTCTTCTCGATATATTATTCTATTATGTATATTTTGAGTTGTCAAAAAAAGGTTGTCGTCTACTTTGTAGTAGATTTAAAACCTAAATAATTGAAAACATATATAAATACACCACGTTGAATTGAAAATTTAATTTATAATCTCCAGCATAATATTATATTGAACATTTTAACACGTTATTTAAGTGAAAAAAAATAATCAAGAAACCGAAGAGAAATAAGAGTAAAAAAATGTAAGATAATTAATCAAATTTTGATTTAACTAATCAAAATTTATCAATTTACATGTATTATATATGTGATACTTTAATTTTATAAATTTTTATGTGATAATTTTTTTATTAGAGAAGGGTAAAAAATTTATTAATTAAAGTGGCAACGGACAATAATAACCAATTTACAATTGTCTCTAAAATTATTCAAATTCGATATCTTAAAATTACAAGATTAAACTCTTACCATTGAACTAACACTCCAAGTGATTAAAAAGAAGAAATAAAAAAATTAAATTAAAAATTAGTCAATATTAACTTTTTAGAAAATCACGTGACTATCTTATGAGAATATGTGAGACGTTGTCACAATAGTCATTTTGATAGTTGAATATGTGAGACGTTAACACAATAGTCATTGAATGTATTAAAATTATAAAAATATGTCTTTTATCAGTTTTTTTTGTTCTCAAATATATCTTTGACTAATTAATTTAATTTTCAGATGTATGTGTTGATCAATTTAATCTATAAAATTATTAACAATCGAGATCTTTAGAATACATTTCTGATTTCAATATATTCAAAGGCAAAGCTATAATGACTAGTATTATATATTGAAAGACCAAAATAGTTGTTTCATATTTTTTACGTTTAAGAGAGTCTTGAGTAAAAAAAAGTATTGACTAATGACTATTTTGATAATACATTAGTGTGTTTTTATCATGTTATATGTTCAATTATTCATCATTTTGCATAAATCCAATGTATGCATATCGTTAACAATCATTTTTAGTATTAAAAAAACATATATTGAATTTGCATGATGTTGATTCGATTTTGGTCACTATTATTAGATGGAGATAAATTTAAGCTTATGTTATAAAAGAATTGTTTGAATTTTGATACTATGAGCAATTGAGAATGAGAATGAGAATGAGATAGACACCAATATAACTTCAAGTGGTTGGTTCAATTATAAACAGAATAATCTGAGATTTGCATATTCCATATTCGAGACCAATTAAGTCCTTTAAAGAATGTTAAAATTAGTTTTAATATTATTTAAGATATATAGTTATAAGTTAATTCTGATTAAGTGCAGGTTGGTTATATTAGTTTATTATTATTATATAAATGTATGTAACACTGATTATAATGAATTGCTCAATTCTATATTTCAATTCCAAAATCATTTTTTATCGTAATTTATTTTTTTATTTATTAAGCTATACCGTGTTTTTTAATATGGTGTGAAAATCATGACATTCACTCAATGATATGATTTTAATTCTATTTTAGAATGGATAGATAAAAAAATTGATTACAATGACCATTAAATAGACTTACACAGAAATCTTAAGATAAATAACAATTTTTTTAATGACGCAAAATAAGATATATATATAAATAAAGCAATTCATAATACAAGATGTATCATGAGTAAGAAAAGTACAAAACTTTCATGGAACTAATGACAAAGCAACATCACAAACACAACAAATACCTAATAAGCTAAAGTGAGATGTTATTCACTAACTACTCCTAAACATAATAACGGTCTTTCGTTTCATTAATAAAACTCATTAAAAAAAATTAAAAAATTAAAAACTAAACTATTTTGATTTTATCCAAAATTATTAGGGATGGCAACATAACCCGCACCCGCGAGTCTTCATTCAAATCCGTTTGATTTGGGTGGGGAAAATTTGCTTTAATTGGGTGCGGGTGCAGATTTTCCCCGAAATTAAAATTCAGGGACAGAGAGGGGTTATGGGTAGTGATATTCACCCCGCACCTGAACTCGTTTCGCAAGTAATATTTATGTAATTTTTAAATTTTATATACTTATACATATTTAATATACTTAATATTTTTTTTAATATTAAAAATTATAATCTTATCTCTATAGAAATTTTTTATTTATTATTGTCTAATAACAATTATTTTATTATATTGATTATAATATATATGATTTTTAAATTTATAATTTTATATATATATATATATATGAATGGGTGTGGGTGTGGGCGGGAAAATCCGAACGTCGTTGCAGAATGAGGACCTAAATTTTACACCCGCTATAAAACGGGGGCGGGTGCGGATCCGCACCCGCCCCGTTGTCATGCCTAATCATGAGTGATATTTCACCATTTCAATTATTTGAACTACTTAATCATAGTGATTTTATTCTAAAAATAACTAAGAGCATCTTCAACGGGAGTAAAATTAAGTTCGTCCGCCAGCGTGGAATAACACGGTTCTTTTATGAAGGAACAGTACTTTCATATAACCGTTACCTTTTTTATTAATTTATTAATAATAATAAATTTATATCTGCTACTTTTTTTTATTATTTTATTAATAATAATAATAAAATTATGACGGTTACCTTATTATTATTTATTTTTATCATTTTTAATTATTTATGTCACATATTTTAACATTTAATTTTTAATATTGTTATAAAAAATTTAAGTTCAATTTTATTTTAAATTTAAATTAAAATAATGTATAATAATATTAATTAAAATATTTAAATTAATATTTTGAGTTGTAATAAAATTAAATATAATTAAAATATTAATGTATAAATTAAAATTGTATGACCTAATATAGTTTTGTTTGTGGTACAGTAGATCATATTTAATGAACGCATGTTGAACTAAAAAATAAATGAGTTGTTTGGAGATGTAGCACAGTAGACCCATTTAATGAATCAGATGCCTAATATATCATATATTTTGACAAAATGACATTAAACCATTTTGTAAATCTCGTCGAAAAACCAATAATTCACTTAATCAATTTGCAAGTTATTATAACTTGTATGCCGTTTGAATTGGGTAATATCTCCATCCTATGATTTTATTTCATAAAAAATAAAAGCACAAGTATAGAGGTAGAGTGCATGTCCACCTATGGGTCCCATGATTATGACACACAGCCAAAGCGACATTCACAATTTATATCCATTTTTGTCTTTTTGATGGGCAAAACTGAAATTGTCCACAAACATGTCCTATAAAACCAATCTCACTCATGTGATAACTTCACAATTTCCACACATTCACTTCACTAGTGTTGTTTGGAAGATGGTGATGTTGGATTCTCAACATCAATGGTTCATTTTCATGTTTTTCTTCTCTTTTTTTGTTGTTGGTTTAGTTAATGGGATTGAAGTGCCTGAAACGTTGCGTTTTGATACTGGAGGGTTGAGTAGAGAAGTGTTTCCTAAAGGGTTTGTGTTTGGAGTGGCAACTTCTGCTTATCAAGTTGAGGGTATGGCCCACAAGGATGGTCGTGGCCCTAGTATTTGGGACGTTTTCATCCAAAAACCCGGTTTGTGTTTCTTACCTAATCTCAATTAATTATTCTTAATTGCTCCAAAAATATTACAATGACTTTAATTTTCATTCACAGTTAGCCCAAAATAATTTACATAATAGATAAATCACAAATAATTATTAAGTGATTTATCAGGAATAATTATTAAATGAATTTATAAGTAGTTATAATAAAAATTAAAAATATTATAAAATAATTATAATAATAATAATAAATAATTATTAAAATTTTAATGTGATTAACTAATGGTTTATTTTACATTGGAATTATACATAAATTAAATTTTTTTTAACTCACTATTGATTTGCTTTTCTTGTTTTATATAATGATAATAATTAGCCCATATAAAAAAAGTATGTTTTTATCTCTTTAAAACACAGTATATTTTTATTGGAAAACTTTTTTGATAAAAAATATATGTGGGTAAATGCATAATGTGTCTCTTAACCATCAATATGTTGGTTTGAGTGGAAATGATTTAATTAGATTTAATTTGTATATATTGATATTGTAAAAGTTTTTTACTTTATAGTTCAATTTCAATCGTCAAATTATTAAAAATATTTGATTTTTATAATAATTGTATGACAATGTAAACTTTTTTTACAGTATTAATATATAGTAATTAAACTCTTTTTATATAAAACATTATGAATTCCAAATTTTTTATGGATAGAACTTACAATTGAATATGCTGGGATATTTCATATATTGGGGGCGCGAGATATCTCTGGTTATATTTATATTTATAGTGTGAATTTGACGTGCGTTCTACTAAATTGTACGAGTTTCATTTAAATTCGTTGAGACTCATCTGAATTTGAAACAATAAAAGTGAATATGTTAAAAATTATAAGCTGATTTAAAAAATCCAAAATATAGATCTGACTTCATGTTTCAAAATACATTTATTATGGAATTACTTGAGAAAAATTTAAAACATGTATAAAATAAAATAATTCCGATGCACCGAAAGTGTAGTACTTTTTAGTTTATCGATCAATCACAAACTATCGTTGACATAACTTTAAAGTTAGATATAATAAATATGAAACTGTTTTAAAAATGAAATGATTATGATTAAATTCTGCCTCAGACAATGTTACACATTTCTGGAATCTAAACTGCCAAGCCACAGCTCCATCTGCAAATTTAATTATGTAGCCTGAAGTTGACTTTCTCGAGTCAATATCTCCAGCCATATCTGAGTCGGAGTAACCCACCAAAATAGGTTTGTCACCTCCAAAACAAAGTCTCATACATGTAAGACCACGAAGATACTTCAAAATCCATTTTACAGCATTCCAATGCTCTCTACCTGGATTTGACAAAAATCTACTGACTGTACCAACAGCATGCGGAATATCTGGTCTTGTACACACCATTGCATACATCAAACTACCCACAACAGAAGCATAAGGAACTCGTTACATGTATCTTTTCTCATCTTCACTAGAAGGACTTTGTTTAGAACTCAACTTAAAATGAGCAGCAAGAGGAGTACTTACAGCCTTAGAGTTTTCCATTTAAAACATTTGCAACACTCTCTCAATATAGAGTTCTTGTGACATCCAAAGTTTCTTCTCCTTTCTGTCACGCATGATTCTTATGCCAAGAATCTGTTTAGCTGCTCCCATGTCTTTCATGGCAAAGGACTCGCTCAACTGCTTCTTTAACCTGTCAATCTTGGAAATATTTTTCCCAACAATAAGTATGTCATCAACATATAATAACAGGATAATGAAATCATCGTTAGAAAATTTTCTAACAACTATCGTTGACATAACTTTAAAGTTAGATATAATAAATATGAAACTGTTTTAAAAATGAAATGATTATGATTAAATTCATTAGAAAATGTGTAAACAGTGTCAAACAAATCAAAATATGATTAAATTAATTGAATTTATATTTGTAAAATGGATTGCTCTCATGTATCATAAAATATGGATAAACATATAAAAAATATTACATGTATCCATTTTTTACATAAAATAGAAAACCATATATATTTCTCACTCCGTCTTATAATATAAGTAAAAATATGTCAAAAAATAATATATGTGATCCAAATTTTAAACCACGCATAATTTTGCTTATATTATGAAACTAGTTAAGCATTTTCACATAAAAAGAAAAATGTGAAATATTTTATTATTTGCAATTCATTTCAGGGATTGTTGCAAATAATGGCACAGGAGAAGTTTCTGTTGATCAGTATCATCGATACAAAGTAAGTGATTTGATTTAAACATTAGAGATTTAATTTAAATTAGTTAACCTTTGTTACAAGCAATCCTTTGTATAAATCTTACAATTTGTGGCTGTAAATTAAGTGTGCCAATTAAATTAGTCTTTTATAATGTGCATTTGATCACACACATCGTAATAAAACTACACATCCATTCAATTATGCGTTACTATTTATTTATGTAGATATCTCTTTATATATTTTAAAAACTAAAGTTTAATTTTTAAATATTATTTTGTTAAAAAAATTTATATTCTCAACAAATCATAACCAATCATCAGTATGACGTTAAGAGTAGTTAAGATCAAAGTCAAATATTTTTTATCTAAAGTTTCTAATTGATTAACAATGTAAAAACATATAGTGGCAGTATATATAAATTAAATCGTAAAAATTAATGTAACATTTTTATATAATTTTATTTATTGAATATATTGTGGACTTTCTTTAATGAAACTCTTAAGATTATATTCTTAGTTCTTCATGATTTCCCTATTAATTTTTTTACAGGAAGATATAGATCTAATGGCAAAGCTGAATTTTGATGCATATCGGTTTTCAATCTCGTGGTCCAGAATTTTTCCAAGTAATTATAATGTTTCTATTTTATATATTTGATCAAAACTATATAAAGAAAATTAATAATCCTATTAAATTGATTAAATTGCTGATGCAGATGGAACTGGCAAAGTAAATTGGAAAGGTGTAGCATACTACAATAGATTAATCGATTACATGCTAGAAAAAGGTAATTTTTTTTATTTAGCATCACCTAAATACTTTACATAGATTAAGAAATGTAATGTTAATGTTAATGTTAATTTTAATTGTTTTTTTTCTCTAAACCAATGTGTAGGCATTACTCCTTATGCAAATCTCTACCATTATGATCTTCCTTTAGCTCTTGAGCTGAGATACAAAGGTTTATTAAGCTATGATGTTGTGTAAGTACTAAAATACCCTTATTGCTATGAAACAAACTCGAATTTCAATATATGACGTCGATATTCATTAGAGTTTTGAATGACTTTTAAGTATTGATCCACGATGGACCGCCTATAAAGACATTGCACCGTAGCATTCACCTGTAAATATTTGTCTCTATTTCTTATTTTTCACTTTTAATTAGAATACTACTAACTCGATTTTAATTTATTTTTTATTTTCAAATATTTGTTTGAAAACATTGAAAATAATTTATAATTAAAACATTTTTTCTCGAAATAAATAGGCTAAACTTTTACATGTTTTTTTTCGGAAATATTCATCTTTGAACTTTGAAGTAAGGTTTGATAAGAAAAAAAATAGATGATATGTGTTAATATGGTAAGAGTAATATTATTGGAATACACAACTTGACACAAATATAATATCGTATTAAATACCGAGAGATCAAATTTTGTATTAACTTGTGTTTCAATACACAATATTGTATTTGTGTCAAATTTTTAACATTACTCATATGGTAATACTATAATTATGACCAACAAGGATTTGATTAATGATAAATATTTTTAAAATTGCACAGGAAAGATTTTGCAGATTATGCAGATTTCTGTTTCAAGACATTTGGAGACAGAGTGAAGAATTGGATGACATTTAATGAACCAAGAGTTGTTGCTGCTCTTGGCTATGATAATGGTATCTTTGCACCTGGAAGGTGTTCAAAAGAATATGGAAATTGTACTGCTGGAAATTCAGGAACTGAGCCTTACATTGTTGCTCACAATTTGATTTTGTCACATGCTGCTGCTGTTCAAAGATATAGAGAGAAGTATCAAGTAATATTAATATTTTGAGTCTTTTTCAATTAAGTGCATGTTTGGAATTACACTAATATTAGTATTTTGAGTCTTTTCCGATTAAGTGCATGTTTGGAATTACACTAATATTAGCATGTAAGTGCATGGTTGAAATTACAGTGATATTAGTATTTTAAGTTTTTTTCGATTAAAAACATGTTTGGAATCACAGTAAATTTGATGAAATTCACAGTGTCACACTGTGATTCTGCCAAACTCACTGTCAGCTAAAATATACACTAAGTGTGCGTTTGATTTTACGGTAGAGAAAGTCAAAAGTGATTTTCAACATATAAAATTGATTTTTGACATTTTTAAGTATGTCAATTAGAATAATTTTGTTTCTAAAACTGATTCTAACTTGAAGTTATGATTTGTAGTTTTTAGCTCACTGCGAGTTTAACATTTAAATTTATAGTTCAACTCTCTTTTTCATGAATATATGTATACATATCACTTTATATTCAATTCGCTTTTAGTTAAAATCAATGTATTCAAAATTAATATTAGTCACCGTAGAACCAAACATATACTTGAAATAGTTTACTCAAAATGCTTTGAGGAACTAATGTAGTGGTGATGAATGTGCTTGTTTTAGGAAAAGCAAAAGGGTAGGATTGGAATTCTCTTGGATTTTGTTTGGTATGAGCCTCTTACAAGATCAAAAGCTGACAACTATGCTGCCCAAAGAGCTAGAGACTTTCATATTGGATGGTAAAAATCTTTTTGAATTAACGGTGAATTTGACAAGAATCACGATGCTACTATGATTTTGTAAAATTCACCGTCAATTCAAACATGAACTTAATCTCCTCCAATGCATGTTTAACTATTTTAATTATGACGAAACTTAGGTACAGTTTTATATAAATTGTTTGTGTTGTTCTTTAACTATAACAACACGAACAATGTCACAACATCTACACCTAAGTTTTGTCTTTTTGTTTATTTCTGAGTGTGTAATTAAGATGTTTAATTTCCATAGGTTCATTCATCCCATTGTTTATGGTGAATATCCAAGAACTATGCAAAATATTGTTGGGAATAGACTCCCAAAATTCACTAAGGAAGAAGTTAAACTTGTGAAGGGTTCTATTGATTTTGTTGGGATCAATCAGTATACTACTTACTATATGTATGATCCTCATATATCAAAACCTAAAGTCCCTGGCTATCAAATGGATTGGAATGCAGGGTTTGCTTGTAAGATAATGTTTCCTTAATTTAGACCATTATATATATATATATATATATATATATATATATTTTCTTGTTAATTTCAACGACTTACATTGATTTTCTTGGTGAACATTGAAGATGAAAAGAATGGAGTACCTGTTGGACCAAGGGTAAGTTTTAAACAAGTTAAAATAGGAGTTAATTTTTTTTTAAATATTGTCGGTGCAAGTACATTTACATTATCGACAAATCACATACATTATTTTACAAGTAATTATGATTAACGTCAAATGTTTTTAATGAACTGATTGTTAGATTTGATTGTCAGAGTAAAAAAAATCTTTACATTAATTGATTTTGTATATAAATTAAATCTTAAAAATATTTTATTCGAAAAATCATGCAATTACTTATTTATAATTTATTATTTGCAGGCATATTCTTATTGGCTTTACAATGTTCCATGGGGCTTGTACAAATCATTAATCTACATCAAGGAACATTATGGAAACCCAACTGTGATCTTGTCTGAAAATGGTAACATCTTAGGTTAATATGTTGCTTTACAAATATACTGGTTTTTACTTTTAGTTTTTGTTTTTGTTTTAAAATCAAAACAATAACGAAAAGAAAATTTTCATTTATTTCAAGAACTTAGAAAAAAAATTACAAAATTACGTCGACTAAAAGCGAAAGTTTGTTTATTTGTAAAGATGAAAATTAAAAATTGAAAGAAATTATGAAATTTGATTTTGATGTCATGTAACAAAGTTAATGATTTTGTAGGCATGGATGACCCTGGTAATATAACATTTTCCAAGGGTTTACATGACACTACAAGAATAAACTATTACAAAGGTTATTTGAGTCAACTAAAGAAAGCTGTTGATGATGGAGCAAATGTTGTTGGATACTATGCATGGTCATTGCTTGATAACTTTGAATGGAGATTAGGGTACACATCAAGGTTTGGTATTGTCTATGTTGACTTCAAAACTCTCAAGAGATACCCTAAGATGTCAGCTTATTGGTTCAAGCAGCTACTTACCAAAAAGAAGTAAATAGATGAGATCAAAATCTGTTTACTATGTTTGTAGTGAATCATGTTTTTGCTAAGAAATGGCCTATCTTTGGTTTTCTACAAGTGTAATCATGTGACTTGATTAGTGCAAGTCTTGGAATAAAGTGATTTTTTTAAATAAATCCTCATGAGTTTGATTAAAAAAAAATATCTTCTTGTGCCCTACAAAGCACTAATCCAAACACAGATACCAGATACGACATTGATGCAGACAATAGTAAATTAAGAAAATTAAAGTGATTAAATGTAACATAATGTGTAAGTGTTGAACACACCTTCAGTATGAAGTATTAGTGCTACATAATTGGTGTGTGATCGGTTTGCTTTTTTGGCAGATTATAAATCTCTTTTGAAAAATATATAAAAAATTCTAATGAGACCTCAACAAAAATCGTGAATGTAAACACTAGTAAATTAAAGAAAAAAAGTGATTAAATGTAATATAATCTTTAAGTGTTGTGTCAATGTTGAACTTGAACATGTCTTCAATTTAAAATGTCAATGCTACATAGTTGGTGTTACACATGTGATCCATACGCTTTTTTTGGCAAATTATGAATCTCTTTCTTAAAATATATAAATTCTAAAGCCACAGCAAAAAAATATGAATGTATAGATATTGAATGATTATTACACTCTTGAAAAGAAATTCAGAATAGTTCTAATGTTACTCCCCTTTTTCTTGGAGTTGCTTATCTTGGATTTCTTTTCACTTCCTTTCAAATCAACATTATTCCTAATCTTAGACTTTACACTCTCTTGTGACTCCACATTCAAGCATAAAGCATCACAATTTTCCACTTCTGTCACTCCTGAAACCTGTTCATCAGTTTCTTCGAGTTTATCTAAGCAAATGGTCTCAAATTTCCTTTTCCTTGATAAATTTTTAGACCCTTCTTGAAATTTATTTGGTGACATGTAAGTATCAATATCAATATATTCCACACTGCTGACAATAGAAATTTCTTCAATTGTGTCCTCTTTCTGAACCAAATTTATTTCCTCTTCATGTTTTCTTATTCTAAAAGGGTTGTTGTTAGGAACCTTCAAAGGTGTGTCATTAGATGTAATAGTTTCCTTTACTGTTTCATTTGTTGTCGATGGCATGATTAGTTTTTCAAGTGCCAATGCTTCATTGGAATACTTATCTTTATCTGAGATCCTTGTCACTGCAGACAAATAAATGTTTATAACAATATAAATATACTATGTTAGAAAATTGTGCAGAAACTATTGTGGACCAATGCTTAAAAGTTAATTGAAACTCTAACATTGATTGACGATACTCTTTGGAAAAATAAGTTAACAGTCGTCTTAGTCTTTAAAATTGAGACAATGACTCAGTAGTTGTCAATTCGAAAAAATAAGGGAAAACGAATCTGTTGCTGAAAACTTAACTTGTTGAATCGACATCAATCAGATTATCGTCTCAAACGGATGTAAAAACAAGAATAGTCGTTAACTTATACTTCTGAAGAATGTCATTCATCTATCAAGGTGTTCCACCTTAAAATTTGTCTAGAAAACTAGGCAAATAATTTACAAAACAATAGTGTCTTAGAGGTTGTTTTCCACAAATCAAAGAAATCAATAAACTATTTTAGTTTTCATGAAATTAATTGTCTTTTTCCTAATACCATTGATTGTTTATTATCTTATTGCATCTCTTTGTCTCTCTGCAATCAATAGTTGAGTATATTATTGACAAAAAATAGTTAATGTTGCATTGAATTTTGAAAACGACAAATAAATACCAACAAAATTCTTCTAACAAAATAAAAATTAAAAAGGAACAAAGAGAATAGTATCATGTAACGACGGCATAAAAAAATTATACAGACATCTAATCATATCTATCATGTCAATATTTTTAGAAACACTTTAGAAAAGAATAATCTAAAATGACATCATTGTAAAATATTAGAGTTAGTTTATGTTAGTTGCAAATTAACATAAACTAACTCTAACATAAGTTGTCTGTGTAAAACCTTTTTATACTGTCAATGCAAAGTTGTCAAATTATTTGACAAAAATATTGCGATTTAACAAATATATGAATCTAAAAATTGATTACTTGCCTGTATAATTTTCACTGTTGTTCTTGGAGCCAAAGATTGAAAAACAATTCTCCTGTTTAAATGGTGCAAGAACTTCACTTTTCTTGTGTTGAACAATTGTTTGTGGATCAATAGGGTGTAAAGGAAGTCTAGAACATTCAAACTTATCAAATGCTTCCTTAGTTGATGGATTCAAGTTTCCTTCTGCTATTGCTATGACTATAGTTGAGGGAATTTCTCTAGTTACATTTGAAGAACTTGGTCAAGGAAAAAAAATTTACATGTTCAACAATCATATAGATTAAAAATGATCACATATAATCTAAGTGCAAGTGCTAAATATAAACATTATCACAAATAGTGTCTAATGGATGCAAAAGATGCTGAATGAACATGTTGTGAATATTGAAAATGGTGACAAAATACAATAAATCAAGGATACGGTCCCAAAAAATCGAGGTTTGTGTCGAGTGACTCGAGAAAATTTTCTGGAAGAGGCTTCATGTGCTTGAGCTCTTTCGTGTTGATATCATATCTACACAAATATTTCAGAAGGAAACATAATCACTGACGAGTATGATAAATAGTCGATATAAAAATCAGAAATAGTTTTAGTATTAGTACATTCGAGCATGGTGAAAAACAGCAAGTGCATCTTTGAAGGATTTGGCATAATCTTCGGGCATTTGATCGCCTTTCTCGAACTTAAGAACAGATAAGATCTGTAAACGACTGATATATTAGGCAGAATGACTTTGAGGAAACATCAGCAAAAAATTTACATGTAAAAGTAAAAGCAGAATTTGAACAAATCGAGGTTGTTCTGCTATATGCATCGCTATAGCACTACCTCGAAGCGAAATTTGAACAAATCATTATTGTGTCTGATCCACGATTAACAACATTGTCTCTTCTGAAATCATAACACGGTTTGTTTCCTACTTTAGTAGCTTTTAACAGATAAGAGCAAACTTACACGATCCAAGTTCCGATACTTCGAAACTAAGGCATGAGCTCGGGCAACACCGATGCCAGGAACAGATGGAAGGAAATCACAACCAGCTAAGACACACATACCTGAAAGAATTATGCAGAAAAGTTATGCAGTATTCTAAGTTTCATACTTTCAAAAAAAAAACATGCATAATTTTAAACAGATATTGTTGCATTCAACAAACAACAAGAAAATCACCTGTGAAGAGTTTCATATCAAAACTCCGAAACGATGGTTTACAAGATTCCGCGGAAAAAACCTTCTTTAACTCTATTCTTTCGCCATTCCCCTCACGATCCATTTTAAAAATAATCTGTTCAAAACAACTGCAGATTACAATCCAAAATACTAAATTCCTATGAAATTGAATGGTGAAGTAGTAAAATAAATCGAGACGTGAAAACAGTAAACCTCGACGCACAAGATCATAGTTTTGGAGAAGTTCTTACAGATGGACAACCATAAGCTATCAGATCACTATCTTCTGTGATCACAGCTTCAATTCCGCCTTTTTCGATTTCGAGGTTGGACAAGTATGCTAACTGAGCATCTGCTTCATATGGAGCTACAACAAACTCAATGTTCTCTGATTTCAAAGTCTACAACACAATCACATGAAGGGATTACTCTAAAATGTACATTACTTAAAGAGTGTTGTTCATGAATAGCATTGGTATTTCTCAAAATCATTTGTTTATAGCATACCTGAATTAGTTTATGTGCCATATGAGGAGTAATATTCACTGCTCTCTACACAAAAAGTATGGAAAAAATGCTTCAATTGTTTTGCTTCATAGGCATAAAGCATTAAGCATTATTATGCGAAAAATACAAAAAACTTTTGTCATCTTATTTGTCACGAAATTCAGTCAATTGTGTCTACGTCTTCAACGACAGAGTAGTTATCGTACTTTTCTATTTAGCAATGAATTAGAGTTAGAGAACAAAGCTTTGTTTAAGTATTATGATCTAGTTTATAAATTTACCCCTGAACCATACTACTAGGGGTTCGTCCCCTACACCCCAAACCTCCTAGTCATAACCCAACAAACAAATAGGTAAAGCCTAAAGGCAGGTGCTCTCAGTACACTCGAGTGCTTGCCAACTTATCAGCAAATATGAGTCATACTCAACATTATTTTACAATGACACTGGTGACAGACACTAGTAATAATAATGTCATGATATAAAAAAAACATAAGTGATTGAATGTAAGCACATGTGTCAATGTCAAACACCAACATATGTCGAAGACATAATAGATAACACCTTCAATTTTGAAGTGTCGGTACAACATAAGCAATAATAACCTCTCTTAAATAACCATTGATTTTTTTTTTCATTTTAAAACTGAAAAAATGCTCCTAACCTGAAATAACTCGGAAGCAGCATTAACATTCCCTTCTTTGAGCTTAGCCATTGCCAACTCACGATTAGCATTTCTTTTTCTAAAACAACCATAACAAACATACATCATAAACCGAAATATAAAACCAACAAATAGCATGTTTGGTTTCATAGTGAAATTTGCAAAATCACGGTGACTTAATGTTTGTCAATCTCATAATGAAACCAAACATGCACTAAAAACAAAATTGACTCAAAGCCTTAAACTTCAACTGAAAAATAAAAATAGAAATACCTATTCCTCTCTTTCTCAGTTGCTGCCTTACAAGGAACATTGCCACCATCAAAAACAACAACTGGTGTTACTTTATAATACCGAAGTAGATTCACTCTATGCATAAAGTATTCAATGTACCGCAGTTTCCTTTCACTATCAGAATCAAGACACAGCTCCATACTACATGAATAGGCTAAAAAAACAAAAAGACAAATCAAAATCTCAATTAAATAAAACTCTTCAAATTGCAATAACAACACATAATAATAAGCTCTATAGCACCAACACATCTGATCAAAAACATGGTATGGTGTCCAACACAAAACCGACACACTGATTACATTCAATTAATTAATTTTTTAAAACTATTATCGTGTCAGTGTTGTGTTTGTGTCAGTATCTATGTTTAATGAGTGAATTTCAAAAACTGAAAGGAAAAAAAAAATCAGATTTTTACTTACCCCCTTTGTGAAGCCATGAATAAGCATCAATACCCACCTGCAAATTTTTCAAAGTGAATGAGAATGAGCTATAACAATGAAAAAAAGAACACAACCCATATGAAATTTTGGGGAAAAAATCAAAACTTTGAATGAAAAATGGTTTATTCTTACACGTTTACCAGCATAGTTCTTAATGTTAATGGGTTCAACGTAAGGCTTCATGAATCTGAGAAGATCCTTAATGCCCATTTGCAATGTTCGTAGATTTTCGTTTCTGGGTTTTGGATTTTTTTTTTTTTTCAATTTTTCTTTTTTTCAATTTTGATTCGATTTTTTTATATTGTTGGAAGACAGAAAATGGCGGGAAAAGCGGTGATGGTGAAATAAAACGAGGTAACGAGGGAAACTATGTTTTGGGTAAATATTTGTTGATTTGGTGATAAAATTAATTTTAAATAATAGTGACTATTTATATTTTAAAGGCTTAATTGCAGTTTTAGTCCCCTATTTATACTGATTCACGAAATTGGTCCCCTATTTTAAAAAATGATGACGTAAGATGTTTTAAATAACATGACATATGATACGATAATGTAGAGTGATTAACACCCATGAAATTGGAATAAAACGTCGTAAAAACTTAACTTTCAACTTTAAAATTTTTTCGTATTTTTAATTTAATTAATGACATATGAATAATTAATGGGTCTAGATGGTTTTATATCATAGAATTGTATGTCACGTCATTTAAAATATATCAAATCGTCATTTTTTAGTTTAAAAATCTGAGAGAGACCAAAACTGTCGACTTTTAAAATATGGGGACCAATTTCGTGAATCAGTATAAATAGGGGGACTAAAACTGCAATTAAGCCTATTTTAAATAATAGTGACTATTTATATTTTAAATAAAAGTGAATAAAAAAATGAGGATTAAAAAATTGAGAAATTTTTTATAACAGATTTAAAAATAAATTTTGAAATTTTATAACAGTCTAAAATTTATTTAACTATAAGTTTAAAAATCTAGGTGTGTGTTTAGATATGCATAACTAAAATTGTTTTTGGTTAAAAATTGATTAAATGTAAAGAAATTCATGTTTGGATATATTCAAATAAATGGAGTTAAAATTGAGACAAAATGAATTCTACTAAATATCATTTAAACATATCAAAAAAAAAATTAGAATTTTATTTGTGGCGGCGTCCTTGGGTCATGGCTTCATTTTAATTTTAGAGTCATGAACATATGAAACATTGATTCTGAATTTAGGGTTTTGGGGTTTTGTTATAATTAAAATTTAAAACTAAGTTATGGTTACAATTCACCACTATTATTTATAACTATTTAAGTTAAAAAAACTGATTTTAAAATAAAGTTTGGTTACAATTTTATGAATCAGTTTAGTTCAAAAACAATTTGGTTTGGTTCAGTTTTCCAAATCAATTCAATTTTTGGTTTTTTTACCCACCCCTAAAATATATGGTGACTTTACTACGGGGTTAAAATTGCATGCATGTTAATTTTACATGAATTAAAAGTTGTATTTATATGGATTAAAAACATATTTAATCCAATATATTATTAGTAATTAATAAAATTCATTATTTAGATTAAATTATAAAGTAAAATAACTTCTCACAAAGTTAATATTAAAATCAATGAATATTCATCAATATATATATATATATATAAATGAGTGGATGGGTGTAGATATCCAATTTTATTTTTACATAAAGAAATATCAAAAGTTTGAGTTTGTGAAATTGTTGGGTGTAGCATTTTTAAAAGAAGGGCTGAATAGCTCCAATTAAAAAAACCGTAGTTGATCGATTAAAAACTTTCAATTTGCACAATTTAATAGGGGGCAGCAAATTTTTTTTACCTCTACTACTAGTCAAGATCAACGATTGATAAGAATCATTTACACATCTATTATATATATTAAAATAGACTCTCACATAAACATCATCTAATATTGTGACATTTCATTCAAATATTGCCACATCAACAAAAAATCTTATGTGGCACATCTAAAAGATTTTTCCTCTTCAATTCTCCTTATTGTTCAACTTTTAATTTGCTTTAACACATATTTTATTATTATTATTACTATTATTATTAAGCAACTAATATTATGTATAACTATTAATGTGTCATGAGTTACAAATTAAAGTACAATCAATATATAATTTTTTTTTACATATACTATTCTACTTCTTCAAACAATATATGATTAGTGTCTTGCAACCCAATTATTTTTAAAGAAATAGATATAGTTGGAAAATTCTTATTTTTTTTTTAAATAGACTCTCACATAAATATTATCTAATATTGTGCAATTTCATTCAAATATTGTCACCTCAACAAAAAATCTCATGTGGCACATCTAAAAGTTTTTCCTCTTCAATTCTCCTTATTATTCAACTTCCAATTTACTTTAACACACATTTTACTACTACTACTACTACTATTATTATTATTATTATTATTATTATTATTATTATTATTATTATTATATTAAAATAGACTCCCACATAAACATCATCTAATATTGTGACATTTCATAGTATTGCCACCTCAACAAAAAATCATATGCGGCCTTCAACCCAATTTACATATACTATTCTAATTCTTCAAACAATCTATGATTAGTGTCTTGCAACCCAATTATTTTCAAAGAAATAGATATAGTTGAAATTTTTTTTTTTTAAATAGACTCCCACATAAATATCATCTAATATTGTGCCATTTCATTCAAATATTGTCACCTCAACAAAAAAATCTCATGTGGCACATCTAAAAGGTTTTTCCTCTTCAATTCTCCTTATTATTCAACTTCAAATTTACTTTAACACACATTTTACTATTACTATTATTATTATTATTATTATTATTATTATTATTATTATTATTATTATTATTATTATTTAGCATCTAATATTATGTATAACTATTAATGTGTCATGAGTTACAAATTTACTATTCTACTTTTTCAAAGAATCTCTACGATTACTGCCTTTCAACCCAATTATTTTCAAAGAAGTAAATATAGTTGGAAAATTCTTTTTTTTTTTGCACAAATAGATTTTGTTAGTTAGAGTATTGTTTTTGCAGACATATTTGATCTTATCTACAACATGAAAATATATTGGCTCCTCAAAAGACAAAGAAGATTGTCCCTATTCAGCTTTATATGAGTGCTATTATTGTGTCTTTGAAAGAAAAGTATTTACAAATAGAAAACTATTTGTTGTTTTTTTTTACGGAGATTTTTTTGTTGTCAAATTTTTTAAAAATACTATAAATTGGAAGTTTCTACATCTGTTTTACTTCTACTCAACCGTACATACAAATTGTTTGTGAAAATTCTCAAGTCATGTTGTATAGAAGTCTCTTACTCAAAATATTAGAATTTATATTTGTCATTTCTTTGACAGGATTAGAATGAAATGAATACCAAATGACAAAATCTTTTTAAATTTTTCTAACAATATTTTGACTATAAATTTAGATTTTACAACACAAAAAAAGAGCATGACTAATCTGATTTTGCGGTAGATAATTACATATATTAATATTTATTAAAATACTTTTTAGATTTTTAACACTAAATATAATTTATAAATTTTGTTTGTAGGATGATCTTCACTATGGATTTTTAATACTAAATATATGAATTAGTTGCAATTACGTTATGCAAAACATTTTACATATTCTCAAATGTGTGTTTGTCAACTCATATATAATAATTACTCAAATAAACTTACTTGAAAAAATACTCTACAAATAAAATGATAAATTATATTATTTTTGAAATTTTAAAATCTTATTCTCAATACTATTAATATGTTAAATTCTATATATCCCGTGCAACGCGCGGGTTATATTCTAGTAACTTAATATTTACCACATACGCGAACGTCAACTAAGTTCAGGTAGGTTACTTGAATACAGTTCACGTAATCTATTGAGTGTAACTGAAAACAATAGGGACAAAACTAGCAAAACTGATAAAATAATTAGTGACAGAAAATTTTATGTTGACAACTTTGATATCTTGTTTAGAGTGTGTCAATACTTGAAAATTTCTTAAAACTATACCAATCAATGTCGTCTATTCGAAATAGAATGTTACGATCCTTCTGGTAGTCGCCACTATAAGACAATGACCTATTTGATATCAATTCAACAAAAACAAGAATGCAAAAAGATTAGTGCATCAAAACCCAACTCATTTTGTTTCTCCTTTTTGTCAAACTATTTCCCTTCATCCCACAAAGAGTTAAAAAAGATTGTCCCAAAATGAATAACTATTTCAATTTTCAATGTACTTTTTTTCAATCGTACCATTTAATTAATATTACTTGTATCATTTTCAATGCAATATCTTTCACTATGCATTTATGATATTGGAAATGCACAAATATTTAACAAAATTAATTTGATAAATATAATATTATCTCTTTCATATGTTGATTTGTCTTAATATGTGTGAAATGATCAAATAGCTCACTCATTATAGGACAAAAAGAGTAGTACCTATTAAGTCATAAGCGAGTAATTAAAAATCAATTTCCTTGGGATTAACATAATGGGAAGCACTATGCCATCTAGGGTTTCCATATTAAATACTTCAATTTCAATCTGTTAGATGCTTTCTCCAAACCAATTTTAACTAGATATGCTTTGCTCAGGTGTATTCAATATAATATTAATTTATAAAAAATTGTTAATTTAATCGATGAAATAAATTTATTTTAAAATAATTTTTTAAAATTTTAAATGTTCAATTACATTAGTCCTTTTGAATTTGTCAATTTAGTCTTCAATAATTATTTGGTTTAATTGCAGTTTTGATTCTTTATTTTCACAAATTTATTGAATTGATCATCCATTTTAAAATCCAACCGTTTTAGTCCCTCCATTAAATTATTTAATTACGGAATGAATTATCTAACTCGTGGTCATTCAAACATCATACCTTTTCTAAAAGCACATATATACCCATGTTTGGAATAAAAGGCACCTTTTTGCTATCTCACCCTCTAGATCCAATTTTTTTTTGCTATCTCACCCTCTAGATCCAAAATTTCTATATCAAGTAAATAGATGAAAAAGATAGTACTTAGTAGCACTTTTTTATCCATTGACAATGCAGCAACAATGATGTATGCTAGCATCAGTTTGCCTAAGCTCTTGTATCAATCTCATAAAACATAGATGGATCAATCTCATAAAACATAGATGACGATAAGTTTCTAAAAACTTTGCTACTTAGATGGTCAATAATGTTGTCCCAAAGAACCTCCCATAGGTTTAATGTCAATATGTGATGTGTTCATGATTTCAAAACCTTATTATAAAAGAAGTTATAGAGTGTACACTACTGATCTTGTAGTTTCATTCCTTTTTTTTTTTAAGTTCCATTGAATACAAAACTGTCAATGCTATATTAATGTTGTCTCAAGTTTGATGGTTTGAAACGAAACTTCATTCACAATGCCTTACTAAAATATCCATTACCTCTTCATGTATGGTCAACACTTTTGTAAGTCTCCTCTTTTTTTTATCTCTTTGACCAATTCTTATTTTTCACTCAAGAGGTGTAGTTAAATCCAATTTTTTTTTCAAAATCACCTCTCTAAATCGTTTTTTATTCTCTTTTATTTAAATAAGTGATTTTCACACTTTTTTAATTTATTTTGTGTGTTTTTTGTGGTTTGTCGTCTTAGTGCGGCGTTGTGTTTTGTTTGTCTTTTTGGTGTGACATTTTAGTTTCCCTTCTTGTTGCGGTGTTCTTAGGTTCAAATTGACCCACCAAGTGCAAATTCAATCAATGATTTTGGCGTTAGCAACGTTATAGCTCTGGAGGCATGGATATTCCGAACACCTTAATTTTATCATATTTATTGGTTTTGTCACATTTGTAGACATTTTTCTGTTGCATGCTACTAATCTGAGTATTGTGAGTTTGTTCATAGATTTATTGTTTTCGATTTTAGCAATTTTAAATTGTAATATTCTTGATTGATGTAATTTTTATCAATTTGAATGAATGAATATCGTGTTTCAATAAAAACAAAAACACTTTTTTAACATATGTAGACTATCTAGAGTAAAACCCACGCAATGCACATACGCTTTAATTTAAAAATATTTATTATAATATATTCTCTGACTTTAAATATAAGAAAGTTGACACAACAAAAATTAATTTATTTAGTGTAAATTGTATCACATGCACAACCTAACTCAATGCTGAACAATTTAGTTTATATTGGGTGATCGAATCATGAGATAATTTTTTTTAAACATTACAAAAATATAATTAGTTGATTTTCTATTAAATAAAAAATCCAATTTTAAATAATACAATTTTAAATTTTAACATTGAAACACTAAAACACAAAATTTTTAACTACGTTAACAAAAACAAAAATTTTCATATATTGTTAATGAATTAAGTTATCGGGTTCACATTTTTAGAATCACAAACTCGTCTTTCTTTAATTATAAATATCCATTATGTATAGAAAATTTGGAGAAGAGATTTTCACAACATAGACCGTAGAGAAAAAATACACAGAGCATTACATTAGGGAATATTGCATAGAATTGAAGAGTGGTAAAAAAAAATTTAAATAAAGTATTATAATTAACATTAAGAATGTGTCTATTGTTTTATAAATATATTAATTTATATTTCGTAGTTTCAATAAGTGTTGGATTGGGTAGCTTTGAAATCTCATATTATTTTATATTATTTTTATTCTATGCTCATTTCTATGCAGTGTGCCCCATCTATTTATGTGACTTGTGCAAGAGTAAGATTGTGTGTGGCTTACAAGTTCAACTCTATTTTGTATTACGGTTGCTCTTTTATTTTTTGGTAAAATGAATACTCTTTTATTTTAATGGCAACACCTACCCCATAAAACATTGCCCCACCATATGTCACACAATTGAGTGTTAAATGGCAAAAAAATGTGTGAGAAAATCAAGCTACAATGAAAAACAATGTCACTTGAATCAACAAAGACAGTTGTCAAGTTCATTTCATGTGATCTCACAAATAGGCAAATCAAGAACCCTATTATATTACACTATCCTACATATATACTAGAAATGCTTATTATGCACTCACGTGATTTATCAACTTATTGATCAGCAAAAACCTTATGGATCTGGTAGATAAGGATTTTAAAATAATGAAAGAATTGGAGGGAAAACTACCTGTATCGGGGTTTCATATAATGAGTCACTTTTAAACATGTCTCACCAACTCTTCTATCGAGTTTGCAAATGAAAAGATGGCGGAAGAATGCTCTACAGCTAAAAGCGTCGTACAAACACTCAATTTATGTAAGTCAAAATAGGACACAATGAAGCTTCTCTTTGAAGTTGAGACAAATTATAACAATGTCAAAACCAAAACATGTGAAATGAAGAAAAAACATAGATTCTGCATTGAATTGTTGTTAATGTTGTCGTTGACGGACAACATAAGAAAGTAGGGGAGGGATGTTGCTCACTGAGATATGGAATGGAGAATTCAAAATAGATAGAAGAGAAATGAGGTAGAGTTGGATAATGAAAATGAAACTATGTGATTAGTTACCATGTGGTTAATTGTTTTGCTTCTTGTTGAGTAGTTTAGTTTTGTATTTCTTATTTGTTTTGGTCATACGATAGAAACGTTGTAAAATTTATCTTGTTCTTGTTCTAAGCACTTCTTGTGCTTAGAATGTTTCTTTAATATATTCATTTTTTGCTTGTTCAAAAAAAAGTAGTTACTATGTAAAGAAGCACTATATGGACAATATAGGTCTTAACCTTAAGCGTTCGATAGTACAAGAGTTTTGTATGATTCGTAGTGAAGCCGATCATTATGTATTTTATTGTCACTCATCCCAATGGTACATATATCTTATTGTTTATATGGATGACATTGCCATAACTAGTAGTGATCATTAAGGAATACTCAAGTTGAAGCAACATTCCAATCGGTTTCAAACCAAATACCTCGATAAAAAATACCTCTAATTTTAGAATTGATTTTTTTACAGTCATGGTTATTGTAGAACACAAAAAATACTTCATTCATACCAAAATAATAATTTCACACAAATTGTCACATGCAATAAATATTTTTGTTAATTATTCTTATTACCTATTAGTGTATTCATTTCGTGTCTCAATGAAGGATTCATTTGTAAAAGGTTAGTCATAAAATAAATTACCTTTTAAATTTTAATGTAATACTAGTTAAGCTTTTATAATCACGGTATCTAATTGCATTGCTTGAATCACTCTCAAATGGCTATCTTCTACTTTTTATTTATGGTGGTAATAATAAATGTATCAATATTTTATAAGGATAATGTAGTTAAATTATTATTATTATTTATATAATTTTAGTCGTATATATATAAAATTGTCAAATGGGACACTACCGGATAATATAGAACATATTTACAATTATCATAAATGTAAAGTGGACGATATTAAATTTAGAGCGATTAATGTATTATTAATTAGGATATACAGTTGAGAAAATTCAATTAATACCAACTTAATAATTAAGAAGATAAATCATTTTGGAATAAATTTTGTGTATGCAAATAGATCAATTAAGTTGAGATGGAGGATAACTAATTCACAATAGGCAATGAAAAAAGAAAATGTTAACAAAAAATCTGAAAACATATATTAAAAAACTAAATACATAAATAATGTTTCAAAAGTTTAAAATTGCTCTTCTAAGAAAAGGTTTTAAAAAATTGCTCTTTTTAATACAAATTTATATTCCCTCTGCCCTTAACTATAAAC